>LS990915.1:22438679-22746179 GCA_900464855.2 Musa schizocarpa
CAAGAGCATGTTGCTGTCGATGCAAAAGTTTCTCCTGCTCAGACAGTTGACCTTGAATTTGTGCATGGCACATTTCCCACTGTTGAGGCTTTTAGTGCTGAAAAGAAGATTTCTTGGACTGGGGAATCATCTCGAGAACTTCCATCACCACCACCAAAACCAATTGAAGAAGTTGTCCGGAATATTGAGGTGCTGTGCCAGTTTATAGCAAAGATAGGACCAAATTTTGAGAATATGGCTCGTGAGAAGGAGGTTGGAAATCCACGTTTTGCTTTTTTGTATGGAGGTCAACCTGGAAGTGATGCTGCTATTGGATATGAGTATTTCCAGTGGATGAAGAAGAAATGCTGCTTGCAAATGGAGCAAAGCAAAGAACCAGAGAAAATTTGTGCATCATTTAAGCCATCAGAAGAGGCCTTTTCCGAATCTGTTTACGCACACAGTGAGGCTGCAATCAGTTCACCAGCTTCATCAGACATGGATATGGAGGGTGAGTGATAAAGTATACTATGTTTTTTTCTTTTTCTTCCAGTATCTTGATAATTGGACATCATATATCTTCAAATTGGGTTCATAGCAGAAATTGTTATCATACTAGTTCTTACTTGCTTTTGTGGTAATTAGGTGACTATTACTCTTTATAAACGGGTTTTGCTTCATGTAATTATGATGTTACTATTGTGATGGCTAGCCTGTCGAGCATTTTTACTATAATTTAGGAGGTATACATTGTTTTACTAATTTTTGTATGAATAGAATAAGATTTTTTTTTCCATAGTTTTCTTCAATCTAATAGTTCATATTATTTTCTTCGGTTTTGCGTCTTCACATGTATGCACTGTCATTTGTTATATGATGTTGGATCCATTTTTAACTACTTATCTGGTATGAGACCATCCAATTAATTGTTATATGTTTATTTTACCATTTTATGATCTTTATTGTGCTTGTCCTATAATTTTTTTAAGATGTCTGAGATGAGACAATCTTATAAACAGTAACATCTTTTAGCATATTGTTTTCTCCTAAGATGATTGCTGGTTGCTTTTGTTTATAGTTGTTTGAGAAATGCAAGTGTCAGCTCTTGACTGCTGTTCATTCTAAAGGGCTTTAGCGTAAGGTTGAAATCTGATTTTTGACTTTATGTCTTTGTCTAGTTAATTTTTTGCAGAAAATAGAATCGTAAGATGGAATCAGAACTATTTTGCAGCAAAAGAAAAGAAAAGGATGTCATATACACAGATTTATATACTCGACTTACTTAATTCTCACATCAGTTAGAGAAGATGAGACAAGTTGGATAGGGAAATTAGAAATCATGTGTACCTAAATATTAGAATTAGATGTATACTTATTTCCTTAAAAAAAGTATATAGATATTTTTTGTAGGGTAGGAGCTGAGGAGGAGCTATGCTAATTCTTGGAGATAGCAAGCAATTACATCTGAGTACAAAGATCCCAAAAAATTCAGGAAACTATGTCATTTTCTAACAAAGGTGCTGATTACACTTGTAAGATTGGCTAGATAATCGATACATCTGTGGCTTATTGGTAACTATGAACATTTTTCACTTCTTCAAAACAAAGAAGACAATTGAGAACTTTATATACAATGTTTTGATGTTCCATAGGATGATTGTTTCCTAAAATCCATTCTAGGATTTTGGAGTTATCTTTAATGACAACTTATCATATATCCACTTTTCTTTTCCCTACTGCACCTTTGCAGTCATATCTAAATTCCTCAAGGCTGTTCCACGATACCTGTTGTGATTAACACACTAGCTAGGTTTTTACTCATATCTATAACTGAATCTAGTGGACTCTAGTGGATCTCTGAAGACTAATGATTTTTTCTATGCACCCAAAAAAACTAGCACAAGATATGTGCTGCTTTTGTGGCATTTTAATGACATTTTTCTTGAGCCAGTCACTTGTATTTGCATCCCCACATCATACTCAAAAGAAAGTTTTGCATAGTGGCAAAAAATGCCATATTTCAGTGAAATTGAGATGAAATCACAATGCAAACATAACTCCCAGATCAGTTAAATTAGTTTCATTTGAGGCTTTTAATTGTGTGAATATTTGAGTTGCTTCTACGTTTTAATTTCCCATTTGGTAGATCTTTGATTAACCTCAGTTGATAAATGTGCATCCATGATCATTCTTAACCTTCAGTCTTTTCTTGGGTATTTTTTATTACTTTGCATAATTATCAGATAGTCCTTGTAGGAATATGCTATATGGTTAAAATTTCTCTGTTCTTCAAGCACAGTTAGTTGTCTATGGATGATAATTACCCAATATTGTTTACTAATAACTTTCTCAGAGGAGGTGAAGGTTGATTTTGTCGCTTAACATCTACATTCCTGCCACGTACCTTTCTGAGTTTTTTGTATGATTTCTGACAGAAGTATCTTTCCTTTCTCATATTTGTACTTTCTCTGTCTGTTCTGTATCTGTTGCTTTACTGCTGTCAGTTGTGATACTATGAACTTGATCTATAATTTACATAAAGAGCTGATACAATTTTATGAACTTAACATTTTAATGGTGCAGTAGTTCATAAGTATTAGATTTCTCTTCATTTATGTTGTTTGATGAAAGTAAATACTATTATATCAAAAATAATATGCTTACTGACTATTTAATTCATTTACCTCTTTAGTTTTTCTTACTGCTGATGTGGTCCCTTCTATTTGTGCTTCTGGTTAAACTTTCTTGGCTAACATGTGATCCATTTAATGTTTATTTTGTTTCTGTTGCAATTGCTTGACCTTGTTTTGTGTATGTTTTTGTTTTCTATCAGCATGTGGTTCCCTTGTTCATGTCACAATAGTTTTATCCACTTACAAGGAGATGGAGCTGGTCCAAGATTATAAAACTATACCTTAAAGGCTCCTTTTCACTGAAACAATTCACTGAATGATGCTGTAGTTACTATTTTTCGAACTTTTTTGTAAGACTTACATTACAAGTTTCGATTTTTCACTAAATGGTTAAGATATTGAATTCTATGGTGTGTATCTAGATGATGATGGCCCACCTAATAGTGAGAGTGGTCACAACAAATTGGTCAAAGAATTAGTTGAAGACTCTACACATGTTGCTGATGATGGACATGGTGGTGAGCTATCACGTGCATTTTGCATTACAAAAGAGCAGCTCACTTCTAAAGGTGTGGCATGATGTTGTATTTTATTCATGTCCATCAATATAAACTGTATGGTCAAATTATTGTTTGGAATTTTTTGTTCTACCTTATTTCTTCTTTTCAAATATTTGCTATGACCGTTGCACCATTTTGCTTTGTATAGTTTATGATACTTTTGTTTCCCTTGAAGCCAGATATACTTGAGCGAATTCATACGATTTTTATTTGTTTGGTTATTTGGAGACATGACATGTATCATTCAATATCTTGAAACCTTATCCTTATTAAGATGTGGGGAGATGCCTATTTTCTTCATCTGAAGACACCCAAGCTTGTCAATGTTCTACATCAAATTGGGCTGTTAGGGAGTGGAAGCAGAGAGAGAGAGAGAGAGGATCTTCTTAGCGATGCTGTACTGAGCCATGTTGTGGCAGTGAGAGAGAGAGAGGGAGAGGGGGAGAGTCTTGTTAGTAGCACAAAATTGAAAGTAGATTCTCGATAGATACTTATTTGATTGGGTATTACTTTCCTTTTGGTCAATTTTCAACTACCTTAGACTTATCTTTTTGGACTGTTATTTAAGGTCAACTGATACTTATGTTCTATTATTGTTTTCTGCTAAATGGGCTCTGGTTTCCTATATGTTTCCCAATTGGTCAGATATTATTGTTACTGTTTTAGTAATTGATCATACTTGATTTATATTTGTTCCCTAATTAATACCTATTCAAAGAGTTGGGCCCGAATAGATAAGGATGATGATCAGCTTGTGAGCCTTTTCAAGAGCAAGAAACCTTGCATAACTACTTTCCATATCTTGATTTCTTTCTTGCTGTCAATCTTTCATGTGTCTCTGTCACCTACCCCTCCATTCTCTTTTTGCATACTGTTAAGAAATGCTTCCCATGGCCATCAACAATGAGTTTTCAAATCTGCAGCCAGATAAATTTTGACTTTGATATGACATTTATAGTAGTTATTTACTATACTAACATTTTTGTTTCATATTAAATAATTTGATGTATAATAATTATTTTTAATAAGTTTTTCATTATTTTTTTATTTTTCTTCTATGTAACTTTTTATGATTTATGTTTTGATTACATGTATCATGGGAAGTTACATATCCTATAAAATTTGAAGGTCAAAGAACTCATTAGCATATACCTAATTTTATCTGTTTTATTTTATTATTTTCTAAAAATTAATTAAAAGAACTCATGAAACTGACATGATCTTTTTACCCAAAGTGCATATACGTAGTATATATCTTCTTGGTTTATGTTTTGATCCATTGACCAAGTCATCAACATTTTTGGATGACAATGATTCTTTCCTTACAGAAGATGTGAGCTCAATCAGGTTGTCTCCTTGCGTTGCTGAGTGTTCTGAAGATGCTGATGTGCCCAAATCTGCTACACAGTTGTATGAAGATGCAAGCCTAGTTAATGTTCAGTCTGCTGCTGCCAATGGCAAAAATATTGAAGTTCCAAAAGTCTTCATCAAAGATGATAGTCCATTCCGGCTTATTCAGGGATATGCTTCTGATGATAGTGGAGAAGAGGTTAGCAGGAATTACAATGACATGAGTCAAAAAGACTCTAGCATGACTACAGATAAGAAGCTTGAGTTGTGTTTAACTCCTAGCTGCAAGAATGATCCAACTGTTGATACCAGATCTAGTAATCAAGCTGATTCAAAAACTTCTCCCACCATTCCGAAAGGAGCTCATTTTGGTCATTTATCTCTGGAGAAATCTGCATCACCAAATGTTGTTTATTGTAGTACTAGCACTACTGAAGAAAGTTTGGATGATGAAATAAGAAATCTTGAGCCCTCTAAGGATCATGGTATCATTCAGTCCTATGATGTTGATGTTGACCAAGTTGGAAAGAATCATTCCGAGGATGCAAAGCAGGAGTCTAGTAAGCCAAATCTCGATGAGTTTGGGCGGCTGGTAAGAGAAGGTGTTAGTGATAGTGATTCTGATGGCATGCAATGTAGTGAAAAGTGTGACAGAGGTAGGAGTTCAAGTCGTAGTTGGTCGCCTCAGGAAAGAAGACATAGATGGAGGAATTATAGTCCTGGTCGGAGGTACAACCGGAACCGTTCACGCAGGTACATCGTTATTAACATATATTGTTTTATATAATACTTTTGGTTGATAATGTATATAAATACTTCCAAATATTTTGCTTCATCGGTGATGTGACGTCACTTCGTTTGATGCTCTACATGTGCAACTATTTGAACAACTAAGGAATGTCTTGTTATTTGTTTCAGCCGCTCTCCTAGGTGTAAGTCATCCAAGGCTTATAGGCATCCCAACTCATTGGCAAGACAGGAGAGGGTTCAACCTCCTGAGTGTTTCAGCTTTGTTCAAGGCAGATGTTTTCGTGGAGCATCTTGTCGGTTTTTCCATCCTGATATTGGTCGGAACAGGATGATGCAGAAATTTTATAAGGACCCTAGACAAGATTGGCGCAAATTGGATGTGCAGGGTGAAGTTTTATATTCTGAGAGTAGCCATTTTTCATCAAAAATGTATGGTAAGGAGTTCAAAAACCTTCAGCAGGAGAACACAGTGCAAACTAATAGTGAACTTGCTGAATCTGGTGGCAAGACTACCAAGGATGGAGTTGGTGAAAAGAAGGTTGCACTTGGTTGTGGCATTGATAATCCTATATCAAGGGTGGGGGAGGATGACATCAAACAAGAGGATAGTTTTCTGGTCTTCAGCAATATGAAAAACCAATTAAAGGGCATGCAACAGGTGGAAAATTTTCCAGAAGCACATAACCTTGGTCGTGGAAGGGAGGCAGAAAGACTGGTTGAATCAGATGATCCTAAGCCAGCAAAGAGCTTGACAGTTCAGTCTTCACCTGCTGGTGAATCTGAAGGGCTTATTGAAACTGTTCTGGAACAACATAACCAAGGTGAAGGCATATCTTTTAAACTCTTTAAGCTGCACTCTTTTATGCCATTATATATTTTGAACCTGAACATGTTTAATTTTCTTTTGTGGAAGGTCACTTGTCACAAAGTCCACTGGATCAATCACTTGCAAATTACAGCACTGAAAGCCCAATCTCTACTACTCAGAACAAGCTTCAAATGTCCACACTTTCAGCCACAGATAACAACCCTCAGCTGCAACCTCCTGAAGTCCAGGGACAAGCCCCCTCCCTGATTTTTGCTGATAATATGAGTGCACCACTGCCTAAACAGCAACCTTCAGAGAATCTCCTGCCGCCTGGTATAGTCTATCACTCACAGTGTTCTCAAACAGATATGCTTTATCCCAATCTGAGGCAAACAGCTAGTGAACCTCATTCTCAAAGCATTCATACTCCAAATGCCATGCAATCAGATTTTCCTGTGCCACCACTTTCACATGAGAAGAAGTCGCCCATAAGGCCTTCTGTTACTGTGGAAGAGTATTCTCAATTACATTTCCATCAAAATACAGTGCCACCTAGGAATGATGTTGCTCAGCCTTCATCAGAGCCTCATCTGCTAGGGGGTCGTACTTGTCCGCAACCAAATGACTTTACTCGACCATTGTATTCAGCCGAGACATCTCATCAGCCTCCATTGCTCATGGTTGAACATAAGAGCTTTCCCATGGTCATTCAGCAGGACCGACCACTTGCTGAAGACGACTGTTTTCCAGGCCTTCCTAAACGTGAAGGTCCTCAAATCTCTGATCTGTATCATAGAGAATATCGCATGCCTCATCAATCATTTGTGCATGAAGATCTTCGAGTTCCATTACCAGGCCATATCGCTGTCTCTTTTTCTCATGGAAGTAATATGCCTCCTCAGTCTCTACATTTGCCCAGGGAATCATTGTCTAGTGCACAATCTTTACCAGGAGATCTTTTGCGACCAAGTTTTCTCCCCAGGAAAGAATATCCTTATGTCAAGGAACTGCCATATTCAAATCATCAAACTTCTTTTGCTCAGCAATACCATACAAGCAGTAGTTTTATCTCAACTCTTGGTGGTCCTGGCATGGTTGACTCCTCTATCCCAAAATTTCCACCAGAAAGTGATCTTCCATCCCAAATGTCTGGCATCAGTATACCTAAAACATCGATCTCAATGCACTACAACCCATTTGCATCAACTTTCGAACATGGACCTGCAGCTTCGAAGTTTGGCTTTGGTGTTCCTGGACGAGGAAATGGTACAGATTATAGTATCAAATATGAGTCTTCCTTGAGTTCAAGTCATGGTTCAGTTGGTGGCATTGGTTCAAGAATAATGGCTTCACCATCCAATTTCAGAATATCAGAAGATCAATTTTTGCCAAAAATTGGTGGTTTTGCTCTTGAAACCCCTAAAGCTGATTTGCAAAAGCAATTCATTAAGGAACCTACAGCAGGTGCCTTGTATGATCCTTTGTTTGACAGCATTGAGCCATCTTCTGGTACACTCAAGGTAGTTCATGTCCAAAAGCAAGGGAAACCTTCTATCGATGATGGTCCATTATCAAAATTCAGTAGCTTGTCCAGGCCTTTGGATGTTGCACGTAATAGCGAGCAGAAAGATGGTGTGGGTAATGAACTGAAATCAGAAGTTGATGACTTTGATGAGGTGACAACTGATGCTGAAGTGGGGGTTGTGGAGAATGAAAGTCCCCAATTAATTGATGGAAAAGACTGGAGCCCTGACATGCCTGCTGAAGTAGGGAACAGTGGTGCTGGGGAAATTGAGATTGATCAGGTTCAATCAACTGGGAAGAGTAAGAAAACCAAAGATTCGAGATCAATGAAGCTTTTTAAGGTTGCGCTTGCAGAGTTTGTCAAGGAAGTTTTGAAGCCATCATGGCGACAAGGAAATATGAGCAAAGAAGCATTTAAGACTATTGTGAAGAAGACTGTGGATAAAGTATCTGGATCCGTGCCAAGCCATCAGATCCCCAAAACACAAGCAAAGATCAATCAGTATGTTGAATCGTCACAGAGAAAGCTGACCAAGCTGGTTATGGTATGCCCATGTTGCCTTCATCTGTCTGGTTCTCTTTTGCTTATAAACAGTATGAACAATTTTTCTAATGTTTTGGATGTCAAATATTCCATCCTATGCATTACAAAAACTTTTGGTTTATGGACAGCTTTACTTTGGATGGTGATTTCCAGTAAGGAAAGTCAGTTTTTTCTTCTTTTTTGGTAGTGAATAAAAAATCATTTTACATCTTTATTTTTTTTGAGTCGAGTAACCGAAACAAAAGTACAAAATACCATTCTGTCTTGATTTCCAAATCTCATTTCCTGTTTTGATGCATTATGTGTTTTTGTTTTTAAATTGAAAAGACATGCTATTCTATTCGTTTCTAGTTTTCAAATTTTTTGAAATGTAAGTCATTTAGTTCGTTTTCTTTCTTACTGCAGGGGTATGTTGACAAGTATGTTAAGATGTAGATGTCCACCATTTACCATGGTTCACAATTTGAGCCGATTCAGGTTCTCTTGGAGGATCCCAAGCAGAGCACTGCTGCTGCAAGAAAAAGATAGGTCAAGATGTTGGGGTCTTTAATGTCCGAGAAACTGGATGCTAGTGTGCTTCTCAAGGAGTAGCTGTTTCATACAGCTCTGGATTTCTGAAGAATTGGCAAATTCCACCTAGCAACAGTGTATGTATTTTCATATATTGCTTCTTGTGCCTGGTCATCGATTTCTAGATATTTGGTTTGTAAAATGCTTCCATAGTTAATCGGCTTAACATTTGTTACATTTCTCACTCTTGTGAGAAGCTGCAGTATCTAACCTTCAGTAGGGCTGAATCCGAATGTTAGGCACACACATATGTGGTCTTGTAATCAATAGTATGCTAATTCAATTTTTGGTAACTGAGTTTAGTCAGCTGCTCTAGAATCCCCCATCTTTGCTTTTTCATTTGCTCTTGTTCTGCCTAATCTTAGTAGAACATTCATATCCAAAGTCTAGGAGGGTATGAAGTTGAATCAGCTCAAGTGCTTGCGTTTGGCTTGACCCTTGTTTTATTGTCTGTTTTCATCTCAGTAATGGGCTGCTGGGTGGAAGCTGCCTAGGGTTGCCCATATCAGAAAATAATCCCAAGTTTCGGGGTCGTGGTTCCAGTGATTTTGTAAGTTACTAGGAATGGCCACAGAGTTGCGATGCAGTGATTCTGTAGCATGAGCTCCTGCTAATGGTGACCCCCAAGTTTTGGAGTCCTGATTCCTAGCATTCTTGACTCTTACGAATGGCGACTCACAAGTTTCAGAGTGTGATTCCCTAGCGTTATCCTCAGCAGCTGTGCGGTGGGCTGCCAAGGATGATGGTCTAAGGTAGAGGAAAACAAATGAGAGATGTTTCAGGGATGAAAGATCAAGTGCTTTGAGATTCAGAGATGTTTCAGGGTTCTGCCCCTGAGGAGTACAACAGGAGGAAAGAAAAAGAGGAAGGCAAAGAAAATAGAAGAAAAGGAAATAGTAGTAACATTACAACTTTCCAAGTCACATATGTAAATTAGAACTGGGTAGAGTTTCACAACAATCATTGCTAGAATTTTCAGGGTAGTACCCTGGCGAGACTAAACTGAACATTCTTCCAAAAAGATTTAACGCATCCTAAGATGTCGAAAGCAAAAAACACTCTTGAGAAAGACCACGATGAAAACCTATCCATGCTCCTGCTTTTAGCTCTTGGAGGGAGTTGGGGATCTGAAAGCTTGGGAGGTGGTGGAGTCACATTTCTTGAAGATTGTCGCAAACCATTTGATTCACTCGAATCCTTGTCGCCATTGTTGGTGCCTGGGGTGTGATTGAGACGATGAGAACTTTGGAGGCGGGGGAGGCATGTTCCTTGGCAGAGGTTGCGTCCCATTTTAGTACACCATCTACCAACTTCTTCTGCAGCAGCAGCAGCATGGATGAGACAGCCCTCGCACCTCTAAACCCTCACGAGCTGGCTTGAGAAATTCTGATACTTGTTGTGAGTTCTGAAGAAGCAAACTAGAAAACCCCATTTGCTCAATACCATAATTATATAGATATCGGATGAGTATCAAAGGTTTAAAATAAGTCATGGGAACAAATAGATCAAAGTTCAGAAAGCAAACAGGTAGGACATTAGGTAGTGATCTGAAAAGTTCTAAGATGACTAATATGCAGCACAATTATGCATGAAAAGCAAAGAGAATACCAAATCATCATGAAATGAAATGTCTATTAGCAGCATACTGGTGACTAGAAAGAAATCGAACCCGTGTTGTTGACAGCAAAGGTCAACTCCTGGCTTTTACCAAACTGCTGCGCTTAAACCCGTGACAAATGCAAATCCGTAGGTTATCTGCCTGTCAAGTTCAGAGAAGGTCAGACAAAATACCTGAAATGATTGTTGCAAAATCAGCACAGCCGCTATTGGTAAAACTAGAAAAGATGCTTCAAAAAATGCAGTACTAGAGATTATATAAAATTTGGATATTGCAATAATTTGTCTATAAAATATAAAATTTTTGTTTCATCAAGAATACTTCAACATTTTTGACAGCTCATTCTCTAAAACGAGAAGCAGCTAAAAAATATATTAAAAGAAAAAGAGCCCAAAACAAAACAGCCACATGTTTGAAAACAATCTTCAGAGTTCAAATCTTCGATTAACAGTAATAGTAAACAATATGTGAAACAAATCAACACAAACCACATCATACAATGATTTACATGTACATTCTGCATATGTATGTCCATACATGTGAAAAAGGACAAACAAAGCACAGGATTCCCAACCAAGGACTGCAATTTTATGCCAACCAGCAGTGCTGGTCTTTCGCCAGTCCAATATATACGTCGGAATGTGTTGGCAGATCCAAAAAAAAGACCCAAAAAAATCTCCAAACATACCTTAATATTAAAAATCTAAATTAGGGCATTTTAATTAGAATTAAATGTAATTTTAGTTTTATTTCAATAAAAAATATCTAAATAAGAAAGGGATAGTGGATTTATATTTTTCAGACATTGATGAGCAGTTTCACGACACATTCTGAATAGTTTTTCTGATGATATTGAATCATGTACAAAAATGCAACTTAAAAAGTTAGACTAGACGTTGGATATATCTACTTCTATCACCAAAATGAATGACGAAACTCCAAAACAGATAGATTGAGATTCTCGATCCTATATATTTATATATCGATATGATATATCTATCGGACTCAATCTTGAAATTGCTCTCATGATATGACGTAATGATAAACCATATGTTATTAGTACATCAATATGGTGTCGGTGGTTGCCTGATTGTCCTTGAATAATACGTGTCCAAATAGCATCTTGAGGCAAATATAATTATGGCATGTATGGGTGGGGAGCTTGGAGAACACCGGAACTTCTGTTATCATCACTGACCTGTTGCTTCTATCTTAAGAACGATTAACCTCAAAAATTAATGAGCAACTATCATTGTACCATTGGTCCTGAAATCCTCCATAATATGATGATTGGAAATATAACGAGCTTCACTTTGTCTATATAATATAAGCTCTATCATATCTGCTCAAAGTCATTGATTGCCTTCCCTTTTCCCTTCGTGTGTAAACATTATGACTACCTCCTCAAGCTCATGATTTGTACTTTTGGTAACATGCATAAAATATTACTTTTCGATCCATGCACCACCATGAGACTGAGTAGATAGAACCATCAACTCGCCACTAGTACCATCGTCATCAATCGGGGAAATACTATTCACGTTAGTGCTATCTCTTCGGACCGAGCGAAGTGCTAAATGTGATGGAGGTGTCTCATCACCAGATTAAAATTGTTGCTCCTCGATTCTTTTGAATGGATCAACTAAATTTAATCATCATTAACTAGATAGAATGGAGCTAATATGGATCTAATAAGCTACTAATCATTAATGCCACTAATCACATAATTAACAAGTAATGATTAAGACTAATTAGCTTTAATTTGATACTATATATATATATATATATTATTGACCCTAATCATCATTAACTAGATAGAATGAAACTAATATGGATCTAATCATCGTTAATGCTACTAATCATTACCCTAATTTGGCACTATAAAGATGTGATTCACCCTAATCATCATTAACCAGAGAGCATGATTGACATCTTGAATTAATTTAGTAGCATGAGAATACATACCTTTTAATTAGAGTAATCTTCCTCTAGATAAATTATTAGAATGCCTTAAATGAGCCTCTAATCACCTAATATCAGATCTAATTGAGAACAAGAATGAGAAGTTGTGAGAAAGAGAGAGTGAGTGAGAAAGGGTGTTAGAATATGTTAAAGTGAAATAAGATGAAAGAGGATAAAAGAATAAGGTTAAATAGGCATTCAAATGGGTCCTTGATTGATTTTGATCGAAATTCAATCGTTAACGATCAAATTGATCATTGGAACCAATTAACTCTAGATCCTTGATTGATTTTGATCGAAATTCAATCGTGATCAGTATATATCGATAACGATTAAATTTTAACTGTTTCACCCAAGACAAAAGGTGTTTCACCGAATACGCATCCTCCCGGACTCATACCTATCACCCTTATTGTTTCAAACAGTACATCAAACTATGCACCCAACAATGCCCTCTTTATGGAAGAGGCTGTTTCTTTGGCAACCATCTTTATGTATTGCCCTTTCTATGTTTCTTTCTCTCTCCTTGTTTGTTTTTGGGGGGCAGACACAGCAAACCTGCTTCAAACCACTAGGCAAGCACCAGGCTTCTGCCGTAATCCAAATCAGCATTGTTAACACTGGTTATCCGAGTGTCCTTCTATGCTACCTAAAACAAGTAAAAAGAAACCTGTGCTTGGTCTTGCATTATCTTATAAAATATTTCTACATACTTCTTACTTAAAGAGTAATCTGAGCCATATTTGTTTCACTGAAAGAAAAATATACAATCAATGACTACATTAATTAGTTCTAGGTACAAAAGAGTTTAAGAATACCCAACAAAATTCTGGATTAATATTAGATAAAGATAACAAGAGAAGGATTCATGGTTGTGGTCCATAATAAGGGGGGTGTACAAGAAAACGAACCACAACTATGTTGATCTTTTGGATAGGATGTTGATCTTTTGGAATAGGAGATATATCCAGCATGGTTCTTTCCCTTTTTCTCTATATATATCTATATTCCTTCACCCCTAATTTATTCATCTACACAACAGTTTGCATTTTTTTCAGAATACATGCATGCAGCATTGACTCAACTTACCCTTTTAAGCTTTCAAAGAAAAAACCTACTTATGCAAGTCTAATATACAAACTATTATTGTTCTGAATAACTAAGCCAGACATGATTTATACCATTGCCTAATTTGTAAGAAAAAACAAAATTATACCTGAAGAACAGTTTAACATCCCTAAAGAAACAGGCAACTCCTGAAATTTATGTAGTTGTGGAGGCCGTGTTTCATTTGAATTTTTGACTTACTCTTCAGTTGTGCTCACTATGGAACTTGTGAATGACACAAGCAGAGTACTAAAACCACTCCCTGCAATGGCATTGCCTGGGGTTATATGCCTTCATAGCCATTATAACATGTCGCTCTAGTGACTGCAGGGAGCATAATAGCTAACCAAGTTTGTGGGAATTCCCATATTTCAACATGTCTCCAGAGTGAGTGGCTATTCCTTGAGGGCAGACAATGGTGCCTGTAAGCTATTGGAACTCCTGCCATAGAGTCAGTGGAAGTGGATGGAAAGATACAACGTCTGATGAGCTTTCTGTTCCCACCAACAACTGTTGGTGGAGGAACAGCACCATAATCTTAATTGATGGAATCCTACACCAAAGGTACCTTAAAGCTTTTAAACCCTAAAAGTAAAGAGAAACTTCTAAGATAAAAGTACATTCATGCAGGCTCCGACAACATAAACTACACAATTGGATGCTCAGGTAGCTCAAGGAAGACCTCAAAAACAATTCTCCTAATGATTAGGTAACGTAGGTTCCAGAGCTATGAATCAAGTCCTGATTGACATCCTTTACGAATCAAATAACCAGTGAAATGCGTGCCTTCGTGATTTAGGTAACAGTGAATGTGGTTGCAGTTTGGCAAAATCACTCTTAGAATGTGATATTTCGAAGCCTTCTTCAGATATGGTACTTGAGGGAATGTGGATAGAAGATAAACTTGGCCTAATCATAATAGATTGTTTTCCTGAGTTAATTGAAGATAGCTGGTAAAAGAACCTGAACCTTTCAGGCATATATCCAAGAGGCAAGGGAAAATTGAAAATTTACATTTACATACCTTGAAGCATCAGATCCAGAGGAAACTGTCCAAAAGGTTTTCTGGTAAGATCTTGGCAGCTTCAAGACTTTTTGGATTAGTACTTAACAGAGATAAATGCAGGGGTTGCAATGGTACTGCAAGTCGGATAAAGAATTAATCAACACTAGGAATATAACTAGTAGGACATACAATATATAGAACTATTAGTGCAAATATGAGACACCAAACCTTCATTTGAAACAATCATGATGTTCAGACCCTCTTCCTCTTAGTACAACAGTAGCCCCTGATTCATTCATGATGTGATTTATATAGAGGTCCTGCATAGTGCATACACAAATCCAAACCACCAGCAACACAAAAACAATCTAACCAACATGGAGATGTCATGGAGAGCTTGAAGTATTAGTCACATTTAATGATGGGTAAGGGACAAATATTAAAAGATCCATTTAAGAAAATGAAATAGAACATCAACAAATGAAGCCAGAAGCACTATTAATTGCAGTAGACTGCCGTCAGCCATGTCAGTGAGATATATAATCCAACAAAGTTACAAGTTCGAATAAGTCCCAAAAGGAACTTTGTGAAGATGACTCTGCAGAGCTGTCAACTACAAGATTTATGCAAGAAGGTTGCATACATTTGGACCTCAAATACAAGCTGCAATATCGAATGAAGGGTCAGCATCAAAGCCCAGAAACAAATATTTACTCGGAGCTTGACTAACCTGTCTCCCAAAAAATTTCCTTCTGCATCACAATCAACTTTCCCATGCAATGATGCAATAAAAGATTAATACCAGCCCATCAAACAAAACTGAGTAAAGAGGGGTAAAAGATGACTGAGGTTCTGGCCTTGTTTCAAGATGTCCACTAAAACACCTACAACCCTACGGAAATGCTGTTAATTTTTGCTTGAGGATGTTCCCATCACAATCATCCAAGCCTACTCCCTTCAATGTCTTGGCAGATCATGGACCACATCTTAACCTGAGTGAACTTTGTACTATTATCATTAATCATGATTTAATCTTCATTATAATATGAAAAGTTAAAATAGGGATTTTACCTAGCTTTACTTTTTGCAACATCTTGTTATCCTCTCTATGTTATTGAAATATAGTGTAAGAAAAATAATTCCTTTCATGATGACAGCCAGGCATGTTAGCTAATTTTTGCTATAATTTATCATAATATACAACAACACAATCAAACACATTATGGAAATGACAACTTCATTATAAGTACCCCATTCTTGAACTGTATAGCAATCAATGATTGGGTACATGTATATTTGCGTCTTGTTTGGTAATCCAAAATCATGCCTCATAGAAGCAAACAAGGTATTTCTGATATGGCCAAAGAATCATATGTTTACAAACCATGCTAGATAAACATGTCATCACGTATTAAAGGTATCCTGGAAGTCATGATACTCATCTCAGGGAGGTCCTCCAAGAACAAAACAAACACTAGCAATAAGGATTAATACTGAAGTATGACATTATAACAGAGAAATTGAGATATGTGGAATTACTTGATAAGAAATTGTCCTATAAAGCAAAATCGAGTGGAGAATATTATCCATAAGTAGACTTCCATTCTCAGTTAACATAGTTTTTGAAGTTCAGGTTAACAGTTGGGGTTGAAGCCACAACATAGAACTCTCTTTCAAATTAGTACACTTTCTTTATTTAGAAATTCTTTTAGTTGTTAAGTTTCACAGTTTCACTTTCTGGGCATCACATAAGAATTCACTGACACTCAATAATCAAGAATTGGTCTGATTAATTAGATGAAATGTGACACGAACCACAAAAAAATATATTATTCACATTTAAATGCATAGTAACTTTTCTTGACATGAACAGATTGAACACTTATACAGATACCAATCATAGATACAACAAGTCCATGCAGAAAAATAAAATGTTTCTGCAAAACTAAACATATATTCTGTTCTTGCCAATGATTTGTGTAAATCAGATTCTATAATCAAGAAATACTACATGCATGAGCCCCTGCAGATATAAGGAGATACAGTGGCTTCTCACTGTCTCACAATCCATTAGGAGGATGGTACTTTGCCTCTAGAAAAGTTAAAACATAAAAGGAATTAAAGAAGTATGTGAGATTCAGTGGGTATCAATAATGCAAACACTTGCCTGGCATACCTTGTTATAACAACAGCACCAGTGCATTTCTGAATCTGCAATTGTAAAAGACAGGGTCATAACATACCAATAATTTCTTAAGCGTGGAAGAAAAATATAAACTAAAAACAAATTAATAGAGAACTCATACTCATTTCCGTTAGGGTTTAAACAGATGAAAAAATAAAAAGAAAACAGATCCCAAGTCTCAAATGGAGGCCTATCCAGTACTATTATAGACATAGCCAAGTAAAAGCACCCACCCACACTATTTCTTAGGTTTGGTTCTCACGAAGAATAGTATGAATTTACACCACATAAGTCAATAATTGCTATCTACAGACCTTCTTAATCCTTAAATGTATCGCAAAATATCAAGCGGCAAAAGAAGGCTAAACCAGTCTCGAACTACTTTAATTCTTATTTTCTATTTCGACCATGTTTACTCTCAACACTAAGGAATATAAACACGATTAGAGCACTAAGACTCAAACTTAAAACAGAAGGACATCAGATCGAGTTCCAGTTAAAAGGTCATAGTCGTGACTAACTACTACACTCTTCATGAAGCAAATCGACGACCAGTCGAAAGGCATAACTCGCCATGCTATTATGAAGTAATATTGAACAAGGGCGAAAGATACACGTATCAGAAATTAAGCTGAAGCGCTTCCGAAAAGAGACACCCTTGCCTCCCGGCCTGCGGTCACCGCGGGGGTTCATCGGGATATTTCGGACTCCTGTCTTCCGTCATCCTTCTACCAGAAGGATGCCAAGCACGAGATGGAGAGAGGATCAGAGAAGGATCCGAAAGAGAGATCGGCGGAGGACCTCAACGCCGACCAATTCAACTCCACCACACACGGCGGAGGTATGAATTCAGGCGAAATACCAACGACGGCAGCAGAGGGGGAGGGAGATGTTGTTAGGGTTGCGCTTCCTGCGATGGGCGAACGAAACGGAAAGAGCTTTGGATCGAAGAAAAGAAGTGGGGGTACTTGGGGGGAACACACGCAGTCTCGGGGCACCCTGTCCGTCAGCTTCTGCAGCAGGTCATCTAGTCCGTCCGTCCGTCGATGTGATCAGGCGAGATTTATAGTAGCTGGAAATGCACTCACTACAAGTGGGACATATGGACGACAAAGAACCGGTCTAAATATAATTTTGTAAACAAAATATAATTACATGTCATATTAAAATATAATATAATTTGAAAAATAATGATGATAGACCAAGAAAAAATAATATAATATAATATAATTACATGTAAATGTATTCTCAAACACGACTTAAGAAGTGTCCTTATATAATGATGTCATCAAATTTAGCTATAAAGTATTCCTCGATGATAGACCAAATCAGTCCAAAAATATATTTGGACAGCAATAGGGTCGAATCGACCCAAGACATTATTTTGATGACAGCACAATCGAATTGGCCCAAAATGCTAATCTAACGATAGTATGATTGAATAGTCCTAAGACACTATTTTGATAACAATATTATTGAATCAATGTAAAATACTATTTCGATGATAGCATGATAGAACCATCCTAAAGGGCTATTCTGATGATAATGCACGATCTAAATAAATTATTATTTTGATGACAATGAAGTCAAATTGGCTCAAGATACTATCGTGACAACGGTGCAATCAAATCGACTAAAGCTGCTATCCCATAACAATAGATTGAATTGAACCAAAAATATTATTCGTGACTAAACGATTAAATTGAAGAATGCTAGCAATTACCTAAAGGGTTGACTTAACCATTAGGATGATGCGACAATCAATTTAACCCAATATAGTCAATTACCTAAAGGGTTGACTTAACCAACTATTATTCCACATTTTTCAAGTTTGGTACTACATGATTGCGTCCGAAAAGCATATAATCATTTCATACATTTGGCTACGGTAAATCTCAATATAAAAATGCACCTAAGGATATTTCATCATCCAATTTTTTTGAAGCTTAACTATGATCATAAACCAAATCCTTCCGACTCATTATTGATAAATATTAAAGAGACTTTCTCGGATAATAACCTAATACAATTTTCTTTTTTTGCATGATCTTTACATCAAATTTGTGACAAAAAAAAAGAAAAACTTTCTATAATGATCAAATTTCTCTATAATAATTACTAACTAGATAAGAGTGAATTTATTTTTTTATTTCCTGAAATCTTACAGTTATTTTTAATTTATGTCATAATCTTAGTGATAATTTTAAATTTTGAAAGAGATTATAAGGATTGAATACTGCTTAATAATAAATACAGCTATCTTCACTTTTATTAAGATGACCGTTGACGTTGGTACGAGACCATTACATCGGAACGCGGTGGCACACCGCCTCCTCCAAACCTCGTTTACGGCGGCACGGAGTCCGTAGGCGCGGCGGGTTAAGTTACCGCGATTCGAGTATAAGACGTTTTCATGGTTTCCTATTTTTCCGGTCAAACACGCCTTCTCTTCAGTCCCGCTGGACGCAAACCCTAACCCTAACCCTTCACAATCTCGGCCGCAACCCTAATCGAGCGCAGGAGAGGAGGCGTCCATGGCTGCGGAGCCGCGGAAGCGGTGCCTCTACGAGGTCCTCGGTGTTCAGCGAGATTGCTCCCAGGAGGAGATCCGCTCCGCTTACAAACGCCTCGCCCTGCAGCTCCATCCCGACAAGGTCGCTGCCTCGGGCACCGTCGACGCAACGTCCGCCACCGCCGCGTTTCAGGAGCTCCTCCACGCCTATGAGGTCCTCTCCGACCCCAAGGAGCGTGCCTGGTACGACTCTCATCGCTCCCAGATCCTATTTTCCGACCCCTCCGCCGCCTCCAAGTCCCACCGGCCCTCCGCCTTCTTTGACCTCGATCTATTCGCTTTCTTCTCCAACTCCGTCTTTTCCGGGTACTCTGACTTCGGCAAGGGCTTCTACAAGGTCTATGGCGACCTCTTCGCTAAGGTCTACGCCCAGGAGATATGGTTCGCAAAGGAATTGGGTTTGGGCGCCGATGCCGTGACTCCTGCTCCCCTTATTGGTAATCTGGAATGTCCGTATACACAAGTTACTGCATTCTACAATTATTGGCTCGGATTCTCCACGGTGATGGACTTTGGGTGGGTAGACGAGTACGATGCTTCAATGGGACCTAACCGCAGGACAAGACGTGCAATGGAGGAGGAGAACAAGAAATTAAGGAAGAAGGCAAGGAGAGAATACAATGATACAGTCCGGGGACTTGCAGCATTTGTGAAGAAACGGGATAAGAGGGTGGTTGATATGATGGTAAAGAAGAAATTGGCCGAAGAGAAGCATCGAGCAGAGGAGAAGGCAAGGAAGGAGGAGGAGGAAAGGAAGAAGATGGAGAAGGCAAAGCTATTTGAAGAGCCCGAGTGGACACAGAGTAATGAGCAGGAGGATGACTTCCATGAGTTGGAAGATGATGATGATCATAAAAAGAAGGGCAGGGAGGAGTTCTATTGTGTGGTGTGCAATAAGAAGTTTAAGTCAGATAAGCAGTGGAAGAATCATGAGCAGTCAAAGAAGCACAAGGATAAGGTTGCAGAACTGAGGATGGCATTCAAGGAGGAGGATGAAGAGTTTTTAGAAGAGGAGGGTGATGTTGAAGTCCATGTGAGCTTTGATTATGAACCTCCAGAGTCAGAGGACAGCGATGTGATTGAGGAGCTTTCTGATAAGTTAAGGGAAGATTTAGAATTGCCAGAGACTAATGATGATGCTGAGCATCTACGGGAGAGGGATGATGAAGCTAGCATTTTGGAAGCAATGGTCGCAGGGCGTAAGAATAGGAAAAATAACTCTTTGAAACAGCATGATTCATCATTCAATGACATTTATCATCCTGATAATGGTGAGCAAAGCAGCATGGACTATGATAGCCAAAGAAGAGGCCGTAGGCATCGAGCATCAAGAACGGGGACTAGCGAAGCGGATTCTGAAGTTAAGAAGGAGAGGGGTGAAACTAGTAGGGAGGATACTGAAGTTAAAAACCATGAAACAAGCACAGAGTATCACAATGAGGCTTCGTCCTTATTAGTTGAGGAGACAACTGTGATTAATAAAAAAGATTGGCCTACAGGAAAGAATCACAAGTCCAAAAAACAACAGGTAGATTGCAAAGGTTCAGGAAAGAAAGTTGCACCTGCTGACACAATCAACTTACCAAAAGGAAGGAAACAAAAGGTAAAAAAGTCTTTTATCTTTTTCTTTTAACCAACATTTTTTCTTGATTAACCTCAGAAATGATTATAACTTTTACAATCGTGCAGGATTTTAAGTTGTCTTTTGTCGTCCTTGTGATTTAACATAATCAACAACTCGTGTTCCCATTCACTTATATATAGATGGATTAAAGGATCTGAATCAACAGATGAGATGGAGATGGATTCCTGGAAATATTCTCTACATAAAATCTGTTTTATCTTTTCTCCTTGGCTATAGAAGTTCTTTTTTTCTGTTAGGAAGCTCTTTATCTAGGTTTTCTTTTTTCTTGTTTTTCTTTGGAGGGTAGGGGGCTTGGAAAACTGATATTTTGATTGATGATTTTACTCATATAGAACACTTACTGAACCCTTTTTTTTTTCTGCTCTGAAAGATTTTGTACTTGTTAACTCCTTCATTGATGATAATTTAGAATGATATTTGAATTGGGATATTCTTCCTAGTTCTGTTAGTGGGTGTTACTGTTCATAATTCTGTAAGATTTAATAATTTGGAACAGAGTTGCTGTAGATGGTCAGCTGACAGATCCTTTTCTGTCAGATCATGACATGAGGTTCTTGCATTTCATTGTCTTGTGGAAATGTCAGGTTGAAACCAAAGATTTTCTATTTTAGTGGCTTTTGAGATCCATTTGTTAGTCAAAGATAAATGTTATGAAAGGGCTTGAACTTGGATCAGTTTTGTTACATTGAATGGGAAACTACAGAGAGTTCTGTTTATTTACCCAACCATCAAAATGCAAATTCATTCTCAAATGTGCTAAGAGGTTTAGCATTTATAAGGCTTAGACTTGTTCTGGCGATAACTATATGCTCAAAATTATTCTACAATTTTCAGGTACATATGTTTGACAATTCAAATTCAGTTTGAGGTTAACTTTTGCGATTATTAGTTTTCTTCAGTGAACTGTAAAATTTCTTGAGTTTTTGAAATTGCTTAAACTGTTATCATTGACGGCTTGGAGTGCATTTGGATATTAAGTTTTTGAACATCATAGAGTTTACTAAAGTTGCTCTCTGTAATTTTGTTTGTTAGTTTTAACTCAATAATCATCAGAAGCTTGTCAATAATTTTTACCAGGCTAATTCAAAAGCGCCGAGTAATGCATGTGAGACATGTGGGGAGACCTTTGAAACAAGGTAACTTCTCGCTCTTTTGTAAACCCTTTGTTACATGTTGTGGTCATCGCTTGTCACTACTCTTTTCCTGGTCGTTTCATTTCCTGCCATGTTCTTGAGCATCAAGCCCATTATTGTGGTGATGTCAGGAATAAATTGTTTGCACATTTGGGCAACACTGGCCATGCTTCTCTCAAGTTAAGGTGACTTGTTGGATCAAGCAACTATATTTGTGAGTAATTGATGACAATTTTTTCCAGAGGATATTGGCCTTGCTTTGCTTAGCATAACTTTACTCTGTATGAAGGGCTTGTAGGGATATTTATACAAGCCAATACGAACTGGATCGCAATTTTGGGGATTTCAGAAATGTCCAGCGAGATATCTTTTCTTGAGAACTGATAGCTGGATGTTGTTTTTTCAATAAGTGAAATAGAAAAGAAAAAGTGATGGTAAAGTGTGGAAAAACAGAAGGCACTGTCATTCTCAAATTTGAGTTATATTGCTTGTCTAAGCAGTTTAAGTCAATCAAATCGTTATTCATTGTTTTATTTTTCCATATTGGATTTTCCGGGGATGTGTGTGTGTGTGTGTGTGTAAACTCCTCTATGATAAAGATCTTTGCCAGTGACAATCTTTATTTATTTGTTTATTTTATTGCCCGTAAGATGTATAAATTTGTGTGCCGGATGCTAATACTGTAAGATACTGGAAAAGTTGTCCTCATTGTAATTGCTAGATATAATGCTGCTGCTCTTCATCGGTGATATGGGAACCCACACGTGGCTATGCACTACCTTCCCTGGTTTTTAGATCGGATTTCCATTGGAGGTAAGTGCAGTTGGTTTCTTTGAGATGGCTTTATGCAATATCTAGTCATTGATCAATCGAATATGTTTTGTCCCAAAGTTTGGTGATGTGATGCATTTGAAGACAAGGTCAAAAGAAATCTGTTTGTGGGGTGTGCTCTTGGCCTTGCTATTTCAGTGAAGGCTTCCAATTGTAATGTTATGCAACATTTCTCCTGCTCAAGTTGTTCTATGATCGTTGTTGTTTGAGGCACCAAAATCTGTATTGATTGAGATTGAGGAAGTACATTTTGACGATCGGATTAGGAAAGTCTGTGCGCTGCTTCCAATTGTAATGTTGTGCAACATTTCTCCTGCTCAAGTTGTTCTATGATCATTGTTGTTTGAGGCACTAAAATCTGTATTGAGGTTGAGGAAGTACATTTGGGGATCGGATTAGGAAGTCTGTGCCCTACTTGTGTTGAAGGATCTCTGGAAGGGAGAAGACAAATCAGATGGGGAGGGCTACTTGTGTTGAAGGATCACTGGAAGGGAGAAGACAAATCAGATGGGGAGGGCTACTTGTGTTGAAGGATCTCTGGAAGGGAGAAGGCAGCTCAGATGGGTGAGGTCAACTTTGTTGTGTCTGTATCAAAATTTCATTAATGTTGCACTCGAATGTTATTCTTTCCAGCTGCACAAGAGTTTGTCTTTTTCCAAGTAGTAAAGAGATGAGATCACAAACAAAAGGCTAATATGGTTACAGATGGTATGCTAAGCACATACCATATAATATAATTACAGCAAGTTAAAAGGTCTTCGTCATTTGGATGTATTTATTGAATGTCACATGGACCATCTCAGTGTAGATGATTAAGAATGCGGCAGCCACTTCGCATCATGCATAATGGTTGCATGGCTGGTTTGCAATCGTGTGTACTAGTAGTAATATCGATCAAAGCTTGAATTAGTATCAAGTAGTTTGCAATCTTATGTACCGGTAGTATATCAATCAAAGCTCGGACTAGTATCAACAAGGTTTACGGTCTTATGTATCATCCGGTAGTATATCGATCAAAGTTCGGACTATTTGTAATCTTATCTACTAGTAGTATATCCATTAGAACTGGTTAAGACTATTTGTAATATCCATAAGAACTCGGATTAGTATCGTAACGATATGTAGTGAATGTCAATATGTTGGTACATGTTAAATTTTAAAAACTTCAAAAAATCTGAAAAAAAAACCCATTTCGAATCCATCATATACACGCTATCGTCCGATTTATCAACGTGCATTGGTAAGCTTTTGGAGCAGCAATTACTATCATTTTTACTATACGGTACCTATCGATGTTACGACATGCTTAATAACAATAATTATTTCCATCATTTTTTAAAAACAATATATATATATATATATATATAAGAATTGCCTGAAAATTACTTGGTTTTGGTAATAATAAAAAATAATTTTGTTTGAATTTTAATTTTAATTTTTTTTTGTATTTTACCTTGCCCAATCTGTTTAATTTGGTGATCAGGATCTGGCATTACATACTTGGTTCGCTTGTGGCATCAGCAACACACGCAGACTTCTTCTTTATCTGACCAGTAAAGAATTGCTCCATGCAGATAGATACAACCCATATAGATTAGACATTAAACTAAAAGGGAGGTATGGCAGCCTCATCAACCCATATAATACAATGAATCATTGCCTCCCTGGATCACTTAAGAGAGAGAGAGAGAGAGAGAGAGAGAGAGAGAGAAGGACAAGTTCCATGAAAAGAAAAAGAGCATAAAAGAGGGAATCAAAGCCCCACTTTTGCTGCCACTAAACAACAAAACACTGGTGGGGGGAACGTCTGTAGATGGATCCCTCGTCGGCCACCTATGTTCATCACATGACACGTGGACCCTCGACTGCTCATCGATATGCTTTCAATTCCTCGACAGATGTGATTTCAGACAGCCTACTACTAGTGTGAACTCATATCCTCAACAGGAACAAGGACGAGAGCAAGAGAGTTGATAGGAGTGAGGCCACCTCAGCCCCTGGGAGCAAGCCCCCATCACTACCATCAATGCTGCTGGTTGTACCAGTGGGGCCCAGTCCTCCCAGCACCCCTCCGGTCCCCGTTGGGGTGGCGCCTGTGGTTGGAGGGCTGAAGGTTGTAGGAGTCGTCGTCGTGGTTGGGGGAGTGGTGCTTGTGCTTGTCGGAGTGCCGATTGCGGGGGAGCTGCTCGTTGGGGTGGTGGTCGTTGGAGTACCGGAAGTTCCTGCAACACTGACAAAAAACCACAAAGAATTGGAAGAGAAACAAGGTTTAGATATGAACAAGCAGTAAAATGAAATTAAAGCGAGATAAACAAGAAGAACAACTGGCACAAGCACATAAAAGCATGCAAAAGCAACAACAGCTTTTGCAAAAAAAAGATTCCCCGATGGCTCATGAATGATTGAACCATAGAGGAAGAAAAGAAGCAAAAGGAACATACTGGCTTCATAAAGAAGATTATGACAAAAGCAAGGGGCCGCTTGGCAGATCAAATAGAAACATGACATTTTAGATTATGTTCCGTAGCCTCAATCAGACAGGTGGAGGATTTAGATATTTGGGGAAAAAAAACATCAATATATCCTAGTGGTTGATATATGCTCATTTGGAGTGGAAATGCTAAAGATGGGTAGCAAGGAAAGGAACATAAATAAAAGAAAGAAAGAAAGAAAGAAAGAAAGGATCTTTTGACTCATCAGGGGTTGTACAATCACCACAACTTTAAGAACCATTCAAAGCAAAAGGCCTCTTCAAAGAATTCAAAGCTGCTTTAAGAAAACAATGGCTATCATTCAAAGCTGCTTTAAGAAAACAATGGCTATCTTCTGCACAAATTGAAGAAAAATATACCTGGAAGTCGCAGGGTATGTGCAACCATTCCCCCCTGCAAAACCAAAGAGGATGATAGTACGAGTGGCTCAGTGGTAATGTAAATGGAATGTGTCTTGGAATAGGGGGGAGAGGGGACTGTGTTTACCTGGATCTGTTGATGTAAGAGAGGCAGTGCCTGCAAAGTCACAGGCTCCTTGGGCCTGACCCTTCCTCTGGTAATAGCTATTGGCAGCGTAAGAGCAGTGGGCGAGCACTGTGTTGGGGTTGTAGCATGCCCCATTCTGAATGATAGGAGTGCAGTCAGCCCCAGCTCCACAAGCATAGTCCAGTGCCTTTTGCAGAGCAGTGTTGCTCATATCAGATCGGCACACACACCAAGCAGCATCTTCAAAATGGAGCAGAGGTTAACCAAGAAAACAATATTTAACTAGGATCAACCTTAACTATATATATATATATATATATATATATATATATATATATATATATATATATATAATGAGACACAACAGAGAGAAAAAGAGAGAGAGAAAGAAACAGATGAACAGGCAGAGATTGATTAGTACCCACAATAGTTGATCTCATGTGTTTTGAGTCATTAATCTCTCTCTGCCATCAGATGATGAAAAAAATAGAAACTAGTAAAACATGTCAACCAAATAGGTGCAGGCAGGACGGTTGTCTCTCGAGGACTCGATTCTGAAGAAAGAACCAGAGGAGGTAAGATAGGCAAGGAAGAAGCAGAAACATGCAAGGAAAACAAATTCGACGAGTGCTAAGAAACAAGAGGTGGCTTCACAACCTTAACCACTTAGCTCACATGATCAGGAAATCCTCTGCCTATCTTAAACAACAAAGACAAAGAAAAGGCAGAAGAATTCAATGAGGGGGAGAAGCCTAAAGCTTACCTGAACCACTAGACATGGCGACGGCGAGCACGAGGAGCAGGAAAGTAGCCATTTCTACAGCAGCAGCAGCAGCGCAGAGAGAGAGAGAGAGAGAGAGAGAGGATTTGCAGCAACCCAGCGTGCTTATTAGGTTGGCTTGTGAGGGGTGTCAACGAGAACAAGAATCATGCTTGGGTGAGTGCTGCTGCTTACATATCATCAGATGGATTTATTTCTCCGCCCACACAATTGTTTACTGTTATTGCCACCACACTGTGCCTGTGTCCTCCGTAGTCGAGCCTCTTTTTACTTTTGGGTTGTAGCATGTGGCCTTGGGAGAATGAACAGTGCTTTTTTCTGCCATGGGTTGTGCATCAGAATTTGGAACATGCAGCAGCTCCTCCAGACACGTATAACTTATCTTGTTCTGCACTTGTTGAGTCGTCAGTGTGATGTGAGCAACGTGTCAGCTGTGGTTGGCAATCAGAACCCAGAATCCACAGTTGCTCCAGCAATGTCATCTTCTGCTCATAAGTTGGCCAGAGCACTGCATATATCTTTATGCACAATCATGCAGTTCACTCCATCTCCAGTAGTCCAAACCCTATCAGCTTGAGCTTGAGAAATTAGTGTGTTAAGGATATTGTACCCCATTGTTATCAGTCATCTGTTGAGTCACTGGAGCAAACAACTCTTTATGCGAAATCTGCTACTTTGAACAACTTAAGATGAGCCCTTGCAGAGACCTGTTACATTGAAGTGACAGCATAGTTAAAACTTAAAACAAGGTTTGGTTAACTTCAAGATCAAACAGAAGCATGCATTAAATGGAGAAGAGAACTCAACTAGATTACCAAGCTCAGGATATGCTTGTCGATAAGATGTGGCATCTGCACAAGATTATGAAATCATAGGATAAAGAAGTCTCTCTCTCTCTCTCTCTCTCTCTCTCTCTCTATATATATATATATATATATATATATATATATATATATATATAGCAGCAATAATGATCATTCATGATTGTTAGAAATCATGATTTAAACTCCCCACCACCTTAAAAAACATGATGGAAAACCCTAATCTTATTTAATCATCACACTAATATACAAAGACCTAACTTGAAAAAAGGAAAACAAGAACACGTCGCCTTGGCTACGTGTAAAACTATTTTACCCCATGTTCATGTTTCAGCATACGGCTTATGCATGAAGATAGGTGGGCATAGACAAAGATTGAGGAACAGGGATGGAGATTTGCAAGAACAAAAAAATAATCAATGATCTACAATCTACAATGAGAGACAGAACATTGACAGGAAGATTTCTGGGCACCGAAACTGCGGTGACATGTCTTTGTGGCAAAGTTGTCTCGGAAGCAACCGAGCCCATAACTCCATCTATCCGACTCCTGCCGTGGAACTTGCCCAAGCAGTTCGCGATGGAAAACTTCTATAACTCCTGACAATACAGTAGTACGTCCAACATCGAGGTCCTCCCATCCGATCTCAAGTACAATAAGTAGTCAATGACAAAAATATGAGAGCAACAGAGTTATTGTTGTCCCTCTTCTTTCCTGTACAGCAAATAATGCCACTTCTTGAATCATGACTACTACATGGAGATTTACTGGTGGTTCAATTCAAACAATGCAAGGAATTGTTTTGCATTTGTTTATTCTCATGCGTGTTCGTAGTCAGATGAAAGTAAATCTCTAATATTAGTTTCCGGCCATCATCTATTATGCAAGCAACAAACCAGAATCTTCTTGCGTTTCTATTTTCAATTCCAAATCTAAGTGTACTTTCACACATCTCCCATGCGGATGATGAAATTATAATCTGGAATACACTACCACTCTCACATATTATAGGAAAGGAGAAATTTTTAGAACTTCAAATAAAAAAAAAGAAAGAGAAAACAAATAATAAAATTTAAATATCTTAGAACGAGGACTAACCAAATCAATCATTTCATCCACCATTTCTGTGTGATATTTACGTCTGTTTTTTCTAACAAAAACTCCAAGGGATATCACATCATTTATCTATCCTTATAGAGCATCTTCAGTCAAAATTCTCTTAACACTCACCTTCCACTTTCTTTGTTCATAGACAATCTTTGGCACAACTAATTGAAGGTACTTGTTTAGTTGCTAGGTTCAACGTACAGCTAATCATTTTGGTCAGGTTCAAGTTATAATGCCATAGCCTGTTGAGTCATGGTGGGCCCCAAAAGGCCATTGGGCAAAATAAATTTTGATTAACAATCAAAACTAAATGCAACCTACAGTGAAATTTAGCACACAATTCTAACCAATGTGATATATTTTTAACAGCTATGATCATCACATTTTATGCAGCTTAGAGACAACAAAACAAAATACCCAGATACAGTGAATAGTCATATCTTCCACCCCACCCTTCTCCCTTCCTCTCCGCTCCCCCATATCTGAAACAACATCACCACCCATGGCAGCCAGTGTCTCTCCCTTGCCACTGAGGTCTGCCCATAAAGCATATACAGGAGGCAGGGCCTATATTACTGCTCGAGACATAGCAACAATGCTCGCAGAAACAAGGGAATGGCGTCACTGGGGCTCAACAGACCTCTAATGAATCTCTCACATAAAATGGTGAAATCCGAGCAACCCAACTTGAACTCAAATGCATAACACAGCCCGCTGTGATGATGCCGGCCAAAGTAGAGGCAAGACCAAGGCCCCCTGAAGTGGAGACAAAGTTCATCTTATATCTTGAGCCACAAGTCATGGCAGCAATGCTCGCAAACACAGAGGGATACTCTTGGGGCAGTGGCAGGTAGGAGACTCCTGTTCTCAAACAAGGATGCAAGAATTCAGAGTTCTGCAACATGTTCCCTCAACTGTTTTTGTTCAACTTACCTCAACATGGCAAGGGTTTCTAATCCCATTTTCAAATAATTTTCCCTTCAACTTCATATTCCTTCAAATGCATTTAGTTTCGTGTTACTCCTTTGTGGAAAAAGTGGAAAGTTTCTCATACAAATTTGAATATTTTAATCCCTAAGGTTTTCTCCCCTTTCCCACTAATCCATTAATTTGATGAAGTTCAAGCTCTTTAAACCAAATGGTAGTAGACTCATCTAACTTTTCTAAATCAATCAAAGTCTACTCCCATTTTTTATATAGGAATATACCAAAAATGTAATAATCTCCCACATCTAGGAGCTTGAAGTTCTCGCTAATGCCCAACATAACTCGAAATCTAATGAGTTAAAAAGCGTTAGGCGCCAAGGTCGTAAAATGCCCGAGGCACTAGGCGCTCATCTGAGCAAAACGAGACACTCTAAAATATTAAAATATAACAAATTATATTTTAATATTTTAAAATATTCTCTATTGTTAATAGTAGAGTGTGAGAAGGAGACCGAGGTGAGAAGCTGAGTCACGGTGAGAACTTAGTCGCGGATAAAAGGCTGCTATTTGAGAGCAACGGTAGCAGCGGGTGGCACCGGAGAGTAGCGACAATGGCAGCGGAGAGTAGTGATAGCGACAGCGCCAACGAGTGATAGCGGAGAGCAACGGCAGCAGAGAGAGGAAGCAGTAGTGGCGATGGAGAGCAGCGACAATAGCAGTGGAGAGTAGCGGTAGCCGAGAGAGGCAACGATAGTGGCAGCGACAATGACAGTAGAGAGCAACGACAATGACAGTGGAGAGAGGTAGCGACAGCGGCAGTAGAGAGCAAATGTCAGTGGCGGAATCACAAGTAGGGTTGGGGTTGGGGGAAGTCATGAGGAGGAGGCTGCGAACCAACTAACGCAAATGCGACCGAACCAAACCTAAAAAGCTAGTTCAGTTGCCTGGTTTAAATCGGGCGCTGGCTCGAAGTGCCCGACGACTAGGCTTGGGCGAGCATGCATCTGTTGGATTAGTTATCTCATTAGATTAGGTATCCTAAAGGGTCCATGAATGGGGTTGAAGACACTAAGATGTTGAACCTCACATGCCCCATGTTACGGTTTGATCCTGACAGTGATTTCAAAAGGCGCTCGCATACTCGCCTTGCCTCGCCCGAGCGCCTTTTGAAATCACTGTCGGGATCAAACCCTAACATGAGGCATGTGAGGTTCAACATCTTAGTGTCTTCAACCCCATTCATGGACCCTTTACGATACCTAATCTAATGAGATAACTAATCCATTAAGCTCATCACTTGAAGAGCCTGATAGAAGACAACAGACATATTTAGTCAGTTAGTCAAAGTCTTCTTTCATTTCTAATGTGGGACTAAACCAGAGATATTACATTAGTGAAGATACTATGTGAAATAGTTCCTAATACTACTTTTGTCCATTTGATGATTAATATTATACAACATAATAGAGGTAATGAGTTATGATTAGTTCTCACTATCAAGGTTTGACGTACCAAAGCATACCGCTCGGTACGGGTGATATGTACTAGGCCGATAGAGGACCGGTATAGGTGGTACATCGATACACCTCAATATATCATGTGTCGGTATAGCTCGGTATGCATCGTACCGATAGCTGGTCGGTACACCAATACAAACCGGTAATACAAACCATGCTCACTATAACTTTTGTTGGAATAAGCTCATGCAAATGCATGTGCCACACGCTAATTACTAACAAATGCACATAGGATTTTGGAAACCTATATAATTAGTCAATATATAAAAAACTATCAAACACAATGATCCGATCTAAATCTGGAAATCCACATGTAAATGTATTGTTCAGAGATTTCCCTGCATAAGATTAAAATCAACAGAAAAGATACACTAATAAGTAGTAAGCAAAGCAAGTAAAATGGAAAAGATTTTCACAAGGATCATCTACAAATGAACATACCTTGAGAACATGCTTTCAAGCCTGTTGGACCTTCCACTAAATTCTTCCACAATATTTGAGAAAATACAGTCCACCACCAGAGAAGACTTAAACATTCTGGTTATCTTTAAAAAACAAAAAGAAATCATTTTAGAACATGACTCAACGATGCACAACACAATAAACATCTGCAAAATGTAAAAAAAGTAACAGTATTCCATATTGAACTCAGATTTTATATGAACAAAAACTTACAGATCACCATCAATTAAACAAGAATCTCTTTCTGATGAATAGATCTTGCTGCATGAATCAGAAAGAGCTGATTTAGCAACAGAGTAGGTCACTTGTTCATAAGCTGAAGTTGCATCCACATTAAGCATTGTAGCTGGTAAAGCTGGTAAGAGTTGTTGGATCATCTGAGTTGTCAGAGTTAGCCTTCTTCGTGATGAAAGCATTGATGGGCCATTAATAACTTCAGCTTCATCACCAACCTAGTATCAAACACACCCATTAACTTCTCAGTTTTCACCAGGTGCTGACAGAATATAGAGCAATAGACTACTTAACCTGAAATGAAGAATCAACTAACTTTCTCAATCAAACTATTGGAAGCCCAAGTCTAATACAGCTCAGTCATACAGTAAATTATTTAAAAAAAATCAAAATTAACAAAATGTTCAAAGCTGAAACTTAAGTTGCACAAGAAATATCAAGTACAAAACTAGTATAAATTTTCTGATGGATAGTGTATTCATTTGGTTATTTCATAACATAATAAAAGTATTCATCATAGTGCTACTACTGAAAACCAACATCTGGTACCTTTGTAAACCTTGTGAGATCTCATGCCATGGACGTAGCTCTGAGGCTGCACTCTTGCGCTTCTTTGACCTTTGAACAACACCATGATCCATGACAATGGGAGGCAGCACAAGGGCAGATGATTCATTGGTAGCTATAGTTCTAGCCAATGTACTTTGCCCAATGGTACCAACTTTGCTGTTATCAACTATATGTTCTAGTATAGAACTGTTTTCTGTGCTTTGAGTAACTTCTGCAAAAAAGTGAAATTGAGTGGCAGATTTGGGACTCTGTCCATCATGTTTAGCCATTCCCTTGTTGGTTTCATAGGTTTTATGCATTTCTAATAAAGAAGAGGTCATATGAGAATCTTGGAGTGCTGAGAGTGCATTTGATTTTGAAGATCATGATCTTCTGCAATAGATGTTATTTTTGAATCTCTCTCATTCTTCTTTGAAGAAAAGCATAACATTTTGACATCTGATGGAAATGAACTCTGTGAACTTGCAACAAGTTTCCCTTCTGCAGGATCCTTGAAGAGTGTATTCTGCCTAGAAGAAAATCTCTGACTTGCATTATGCTCCATTTGATAAGCATTAGATTTAAAGTCAGCTCCTTTAAGCCTGTGTCCTTAGGTCATGTTCGAATTGGAATCAGCATCCTTCATGGATTGCATTTGTTGCAGTAGGGAGTAATTTCTCTTTTGAGATTCTGTAGGTACTAAAGTGCTTCCAGAGAAACAAGCATCACTTCTAGAAGAAGTAATATTTCTAATTGGAGCATGTACTGCCTGAGGGTGAAATCCAGAACCATTACCTTTGCTCTTGTCAACATCCTGTTGGTGTTGGACCAAATATGGAATGTAGACATTAGAAACTCCATCAAACAGATTACTTTTTACTGGTTCTTCCTCATCGAAGAGAGCATTGTTAGCATACTCAGCTTGCTTTGGTTTTAAGAAATTGGCTACAACTTAATGATCTCCGTCCCGTGAAATGGAATTCAGACCTACTTCAGACAGAGCACTTTCTTCCTGATTTTTACCTCAACCATCTGTATTTTGTAGGTCCAACAAACTTGTATTCTTACCATGATTTATTATTGTCTGAAGTATGCTTGGAGCAACACTGTGAAGCTGCAGACCAGCTAAGCAATGTCGAACTGATAAATTTGGTGACACATTGTGCAACATTTTTGAGAAGCCAACTTGCTGAGACCTGCCAGTAAAAGGATGTTGAGGGCCTTATATCGTCTCCTTAACAGGGAGTTGAAGATCAGAACTATTAACATGAAAATCCCCAGCATTTACTGCCTTCCTAAGATCCATCTTTGGTGGATAAGCAAGGTGAAACTCTATCAGCTGGAATAGGAAATGGCGTCTCAACAGACTGATCAACTGCATCTCCGTTATGATTTATAGGTGGCTGCCTAAGGAGCATATCATTCTTAACAAGTGTGCTTAAATCAGCTTGGCTACCAAGGGAAACATCACCAATTTTATCCGTTACTTCATGATAACTAGAGCAAGATACATCTTCTTCTTGCTCTTGCAGCTGCTTCTCTTCCTGAAAATGATTTCCGACATAAGGAAAGTCAAAGAGAACATGAGGCTCCTTTGATTTCTTGTCCAGAAATGTTCGATCTATTTCTCCAGTTTTCTACTTGAGATGCTTCACAAGGAAGAGACCTAGCTGATGCAAAAGTTGACAAAGGTTGAGCCATATGACCTGCATTTTGATCAAGTGGCTGCCTATGGTTAATTAAGCAGGTCTGAGGAGGAACCTCAGAGTTCAAAAGTGGTTGCTTTTGAGATGGTTGGTTTAGCCACAACCCAAAACCCTGCAAGGTAGAAGATGGCCTAAATTGAGGGTGAGAAGCATTAGCAGCAGCTTGTGCAGGTCTAACAGGTGCATTAAACTCATCACCATTCCTTAACTGATCAATTTTGCGAAGACGCTCAACAACATTTTGACTGAAAGAGATCATGATAATGCAAGCATTAGAACAAGACAGCAAACAAGCTGATGCCAAATCCAGAAATTTTCATTAATCATGGTAACAGAAAAAAAATATATTATAGACATGATAGAGAATGCATTAAACAAAAAAGATGCATGTGAAAAAGTCTGGATATGTAAGTGATATAATCCGGAAAAACATAGATACACTTGTGTTAGATAAAATTGTATTCAATTTTCTAGAAATTTTTAGATCAAAATTATACAGCCACTACATTCTTCTATCTACAGATTAATGGCAGGAGTTTCACAATTTTATTTTAGATAAAGAGACTCAAATAGGTTCATTTAGAATTCCTTTAACTTAAAGTTGTCAAATTGATTAGTTTTCAATTGAATTAAAGTATGATTCAGACAATAAAAAAGAAAATTGAATCAATATGCATTTTTAAATCCCCTATTTTTCAAGTTTGAGAGTGACAAAAGATTTAATATCTTAAAGAAAAAAATGTTCAACTGACAAGGGTTTTGAACTAGCTTTCATTTGTCATTATTTCCTAATTTTGAATTCATTAAGTGGTGAGTTAAGTAGTTAAAAGTCCAAATTGCCAAGTCTTTTATTGTCTTTTTTTCCTCTATTTTGAATAAATATTGTGCATTCAGAAATAAAAGTTGATATTGTCGTTATAAGGAAACTCTTGACCATAGGTGTCCATCTTCTTCCTTCCAAGTCTGCATCTCTATTCCCCACATTCTTCCACACTCTCTGCTTCTAATGCTACAAACTAAAGTTGCAGATTACTGTTTACTTTAATTTCAGGTCAGAATGAAAGGCACCTGCATAAAGCAAATTTAATACCCTTGGACCACCGTAATACACTAGGCTTTCTTTCTCCCCACATGTTGGACACTGAACACTGATCACCAAAGATAGCTTTGATCATGAAAGTCTTGCTATCATCCTGCCACTTCTAAAGGTGTCCAAACAGTTAGAAAGAAAAAAAAAGAATCTGTAAAAACCACTAATAAGATTTAAAAACTATGATCCTAAAACATTATGATTAAGCTATACAAAAATATTATGAACACATACTAAATTGACAAAGAGACTCCTAAAACAAAAATGAGCATTAAAGAGCAGAGGAAAAAACTTGAGCCAAAGCATACCTTGATTGAGAAATGCTTCTCAGAAAATTGAGCAGTTATTCCATCAAAAGAACCACTCAAGACATGGGTAAGAATGTTGTCTCTAGGATGCAGTTCTTTTGGTCCATTAGCATTTGGAAATTCTCTGTAAATTTAGTACAAAAGCACCATAATAGTACAAAAGCATCAAAACGTTGAAACACATGCATTGTGAAGAATAAAGAAGTAAATTGTTGGACAGCAATAAAATCCAAATTAAATAATATATTTTCATTTACCTCTGTCACATCCATGTGATTGTTCAAAACATCATGGTTATCAAACTTTGAGTTTCCAAAATTCTTTGTCACCACATTTTTTGATCCTTGAAAAACCACATCTGCTGGTCGTTGAAAATTTAGAAGGTGACTTGAAGGGAAAGAAGATTCCATTTTTTTTTGCTCATATTGAGTTAAGGACTTTTGGTTCCCTAGAAGAGAATTCTCTACTGAGTCTCCTTCATAGCAACCATATAGTCAGTCTTCTCCTGAAAAAACATGTGGAAATCTATGTTTGCTGTCATAGGTGTTGACCAATCTTTTGTTGTTGCTGCCACTTGATGTTTCCAAATGTTGCAATGTCCTGCTTGGCTGATTCGGACTTCCGATATTTTCATTGCCTTGAGAATCTGCACATGCATCATGGGTGAAATCTTTTTCAAAAACAACTTGATGTCTATTAGTAATCTGCTGATTTGTTTCCTAAACTAAATTAGAGGTGTTTGATTTTGTACTAGAGCTAAAGCTACACATTTCAGTCTCCACCTCCTGTGAATTGCCAATATTAGATCTGAATGGTTGCATTCCACCATTTAGATTAACATAACTGGTGGCACCGAGCTTCCACTCATTGTCATGGGTTTTATGTACAAGTGAAGAACCATCTCCATCAGCCACCAATGGGTAGCTGGTATTCAAGCCATTTGGTCTACTATCACTATGCTGCCTATTAATACTGGAAAAGGACATGCTTTCTTGCTGAGTCCAACTGCCCACTATAATCTGTGACTTAAATTTGAAGTCTTCAGAACTGCTTTCCTTCTGTTCATATTTGTGCCCTGCCCATATTTTCATTAGTTACTGACATTTGTAATTGACCACCTTCTAGATATTGTTTTTGCTCCTGATTTCCAAGAAACTGTATCTTGTTAGCTTCTCCAGTAAACTGATGAAAAGACACATTGGGAACTTCACTTGGTACCCCCATCATCTTCTTCATTTAAAGACTTCAAATTATATTGAAAACTAGGAATAGTATGGAATTCGAGTCCCATTGGCATCATAAAAGAGGCGAAGGGGGGAAACATGAATTCTGCAAGTTGCTATCAGTCCAAGCATCCAGCAGCTTCCCACTATCAGTAGATGTATCTGAATGTATTCAAGCGACTCCATTCTTCAAGGACACCCTGCACCCTGTTCACTGCTAGAAGCTTGTACAGCCTCTTGCATAAGAGCGCTCCGGCTCCCACGCTGGACGTAAGGGATTGAACCAAAATATTCATTCAGTAAAGGATCACCACGTGGATAGCCTCCCATGAAAGAATCAAGACTCCCTCCAAAAGAAGCTCCCCAGTTATCATTGTCATTGGTACCAAACGAGATCTTCTCTTCTTAAGGGTCTAGACTAGCCACACCACTGGAAATCCCTACTTGCACTGCCTGTTTTTCCTGTAAATCACCTGGCCAATCATCTTGGTCCTCCCTATGACAAAATTCCACAACTTGAATATTATGTTTCATATAATTTGCTTGGTGAAAATTTCCCAACGTAACATCACTGCTCAAATCTTGCATGGGGTTGTGTCCTAGAAAACCTTTTCCTTGAAAGCTCCATCTGGTAACTTAAACTCTCCTCTGTGCAGCCTTGTCAGGAAAATACTGATCAATTTGAAAACTGTCATGGATCAAATGCCTCTTCTATCTGGTAGGCTGCTGCCTTTCTCATCAAACCAGTAGCATCATTAGACATCCCAATGAATTGAGAATACTGATTTGTAATGGGTTTGTTACCATAGACAGGCATGCCATTAAAGGACTGATCAAGTTGTTGTCTGTATTGCATCTGGAATTTTGTTATAAAAAAAAGTGTGACCATTTGTGGGATTCTGCATGGCACACGAGCCACCTGACTGTGCGCAGTTCATATTGCCAGAAATTAACATCTGAGAGTTATTAGGCAGTATGGGCATGCTTCCAACAAAATTATTGGGTCATGTAACTTGACATATCAGTAACAGGCATATTATCTATTACTGTGGGTAAATGAGATGAGTGGCCAAAAAAAATTCAGCAGTCTTGCTCCCTGTTCTAGTTGATGACATTGCTGATGTCTCTGAAACTTTTGCAATTGCTTGTACATCAATTGTTGTTGCCACAGCTGCATGTCGCCAACACTGGGTTGCTGCTCAGGATGAGGTTGTGACATCCCAATTAGGTGGGTATATCCAGGAAATGTTGGTAGCAGAATCACCTCTATAATCTCCACCTGATTCCTTAATTGAATAAAGAACCATAATAAGTTCATTACAATGGGTCATAGATAACTAACTTGAAAAGGATTGCCCCAAGAAGAAACTCAAAATGATGAGGTACTTTCATCCCACGGTCAGAAACCACAAGAGTTATGAAAGAACTATATACCAAGCTAGATTTATAGTAAGTCAATAACCAGTGCACCTTTATTGCACCTCTTTGTCAATGCCGTCAAGAACACTTCTCCACAATGCCTGACATCAGAAGAGGTTTGTTTCCAGGCAAGGAACACCTAAGAGGACAATTCTGAATCCACAAACTGCAAGCAATGATCCAGATGCAGTTTAAGGTTGACTGTCAAAATATGTCCCAGAATCTATGGCTCACAGAAAGGCAGCAGCAGTCTGACCAAAAATCTTGCTACTTCTGAATGCATTTATTGCTGAACACAGTCACAGTCCCCCTGCGTGGCCATAAAAGAAAACATGCCACATGCTGGCAGCAAACAAAGCAGGGATCCACCATGTCCTGGTGGATCATCGACCAAAATGAGATAAGAATCAGATTGATTAGGTGGCATCTATTGCCCAGTAACCCTATCTGCAGTTGTTAATTCATGCCAAAACACTTCTGTGTATTAGTGAGAGAGAGATTTGTGAGGGACAGTAGAGTGAGAAAACCAACAAAAGGTTATGTACTCAAATATTTTGGATACAGACCTTCACAGGGGAAACTGCACTTGTCTCCTCGACCTCGTGCCTACTGACTCTATGTTGTCGTATTTCACATGCTCATATATCTATGTGGATATCTATGTGTGAGAGAGAAAACAATATAGAGAGGGGAATGAAGACCAAAAAGAATAATGTACTTCCAAGAAGATTGGATACTGCTCTTTTTCTTTAACCAGGATCTCCACTTGCCTCAAGCTAATGCCAACTGGCAGTAGTACGCACTTCTCATTCCCTTCTCCCCCAAGCAAATGAAAAGGACTAAAGAATTGAGCGTGATTTTTTTTTTCATTTTAAGAATAAGTGGTAAGGCAAGCACTGATCCTATGATCTTGTGATGATTTAACAAAATCCTTAGCAGTTAAACTAATCAACAATTTTAACATCTAAAGAAAGTGAAGAGTGAAGTAGCAAGTTAGAATGTCGCAACTTAAAAATTTGTTGGATGAGGTTATAATTTTTTCAACTTTTGTTAAGTAAGTTTGACACACCACCGATAAGATCAGCTTTTCCAATCCACTAGGTTTGTATATAGAATTATTGATTAGAATTCCACTTACAAGCATATCACGAATGCGGTGTATTCAAACTCGGGAGAAACAATATATTCACATGGTATTTCCAACTTAGTAGGAACTGTTAAGAAATTAAAATACATTTTAAAAGATCATAAATTAATATCTTGTCTTTTAAAGAGAATTAGATATAGTTGTAGGGATAAAGAATTCTTAGTTTAAAAAAGTTAAAATATATTTTAGAAGATCTCAAATTAATATCTTACCTTTTAAATAAGATTAAATAAAGTTATAGAGATTAGATATTCTTGTATTTCTCATCTATAAATAGGTGGCATCTATATGTGCAGATCCATCCAAGCCTTAATTATTCAAGTCTATAAGGCTGAAGTCTAAGAGTCGTCCAAGATTTGTAAGTGTTTTTCTTTTTTAGAAGTTCAATATAGTTTTTCTTTTTTGCCTTGGTTTCTTCTTTTTCTATTTGGTTTGATCCTGGGTTAGTAGTACCTTATTACTACTATTTGAGAAAGGGTTGCACTTGCATGTGATCTCTCCTTTTCTTCACATAGTATCAGAGCCAAAAGGGTGATAATATATGTTTCAAGATCTCCTTAGTGAAGAAGATAACCTTTTTTGATTACGAAATATTATAGTCGAGTTGGTAGATTTGGTATTAAACTTCTTAATCAGTCTAACTATAAGAACTAGAAGACTTGTTTAGAGTCCTATCTTATAGGGAAAGGTCTATAGGACGTGGTTGGTGGCAATGCAACAACAACACCAGATGTTGTAGATGAAGACGCCATGAAAAGATGGAGAACTTTAAATGCAAAGGCTAAATTTGTATTAAAGAGATCTATTTCTCATGATCTCTTTGAACACATTATTTATTGCAAATCAACTTTAGAGATTTGGATAACTCTTAATGCATTATTCAACAAAAAGAATATGGCTTTGCTTTAGTATTTAAAGAATGATTTAGCAAATACTATCCAAGGTGATCTCTCAATTTTTCAGTATTTTTGAAGACTAAAAATTTATATTCACAGATACCAATCTTAGGTCCTGACGAGTCTATTTCTGATACACGAATAAAACGTTATATTATTCATGATCTTCGAAAATAATATATTCCTTATGTAACATCTATTCAAGAATGGATTCAACAACTATCCTTAGTAGAGTTGGAAAATCTTCTTGCCTCTCAAGAATCCCTAGCTTGTCAAATAGTGAGAGTTTCTATTTTAAAGGGAGATGGAGATGCTTTTTTTATAAATAAAAAAAATGATAATGATAACGATAAAGAGAAGAAGGATGATGCTAATAGCAAACAAAAGTCTTCTTCGAACAATCGTACAAATCAAAAAAATATTAAGTGTTATAAGTGTGGCAAGTTTAGCCATATCAAGAAAAATTATCGTGTGAAGAGTAAAGGAGAAAACATTGTAAATAAAAAAAAATTCTAATATTACTGATGAAGATTGGGGCAAGTGCTTTATGGCTAAAACTACTGAGGTCATGACATTTATCAATTTCGAATATGACTGGATTGTTCATTCATGGTATGGTCATCATCTCACTAGTGATGGTATTAAATCCACAAATCTTCGTCAATATGAAAGTAATAATGCAATTCTCATGGCAGATAATACTGTTTACCAAGTCAAAAAGGAAGATAATATTATAATCTCAGATAAAGATATGATCCTATTGCATTGAAGAGTATGTCACAAAAATCTCTTTTCTATTGCAAATATAGTTGATGTTGGAAATTATGCTTTTTTTTTGTCCTAATAAAGTCAAGTTTCTTCGTAATATAAAAGAATTAAATGCAGATGTAGTACATACTGGTAAAAGGGTCAAAGATTTATATATTTTGTTAGCATCAACCTCTTATATTGATAAGATAAGTACAAATGATAATGCATCAATCTAGCATGCTAGACTTAGTGAATGATCTTTCTAATCTTACTACTTTTAGTAGTAATAAAGTTTATGAAGGTTGTCAATATGGCAAAGAACAAGCAACCTTTTGATAGATCACTTTCAAGATATAAATTTCCATTAGAGCTTCTTCATAGTGATCTAATGGGTCCTACTCAAGCACTATCTTATTCAGGTTCTCATTATATGCTTCTCTCTATTGATGATTTTACAAGGTTCACTTGGGTCTATTTTGCAAAGGAAAAATCAAAAGTTCTTTCAAAATTTTAAGAGTTCAAGTTAATAATTGAAAGTGCACGTCAAAGAAAAATTAAAAGATTATGCACCGATAATGGCGGAGAGTTCACTTCTGATAAATTCTTCTCTTTTTACAAAGAGTATGACATCAAAAGGAAACTAACATGGTAAATAGATCGTAACAAAATGGTGTGGCTGAATGAAAGATTCGACATCTCATGAAAACTTGTAAGTGTTGGCTTTATGCATAGAATTTACCCAAAGCCTTATGGGCAAAAGGTATGGTATGTGCAACTTAAGTTATTAATCGAGGTCCTCTTAGTCCAATCAATCTGAAGTCTCAATATGAGCTCATGTTTGATGAGAAACCAAATGTTAAACATTTTAGAGTATTTGATTCTCTATACTAAATTCATATACCAGACTTAAAGAGAAGCAGGCTTGATGCTAAGGCTAAGAAATATATTTTTATTGGTTATGATGAAAGGAAGAAAGGTTGAAAATGTATGGATCCACAAGTATATAGGTATGTGATATCTCGAGATATTATATTTGATGAAGTTTCTTGCTATTATCCTTCACAATAAGTTTTTTTTAAATATCAATCATGATAATGAAAGTGATATATGTTCAAAAAACATATGGTTGAGTTTCTTTTATCATATAATGCTCTTATGGATTTTGGCTCATCTTTTTTCTCATCTGTATCTACTTCTGTTATTTTTTTATCATCAATGATGGATCAAAGTGATAGGGGGAGTAATGATATTTATGAAGAGGAAATTTCAATATTAAGAAGATAAAAAATAACAATTGTCAAACCAGTATATTACATAGATGAAGATAATGTAAGCATATGTCTCAGTTTCTTTTTTAAACCAATTGATGATCTTGAGCCTACTTGTTTTGATAAAGTCAAAGGTGTTAAGGTGAGGAAGGATGCCAAGAAATAAATGCTCTTCATAAAAATGAAACTTGTAATCTTATGTCAAAACCTGTAAATGTAGATCTAATTACTTGCAAATGAGTTTTTAAGATGAAACATAAATCGGATGAAAGTATAGATTGTTATAAGGTAAAAGTTGTTGCAAATGAGTTTTCTTAAAAATATGGAGAAAATTATGAGGAAACTTTGTCCTATGACCAAGATGATATTTGTTAGAATGATGATTACTTTAGCAGCTAATCTTAAATAAAAGCTTTGGTACCTTGATATGAAGAATGCATTCCTATATGATGAAATTGATAAGGATATTTATATGGAACGACCACTAGAGTATATTTTTATTTTCAAATAAAATTATGTTTGCAAGCTCAAGAAGACTCTTTATGGGTTACAGCAAGCTCCCAGAGCTTGGTATGAAAAAATTGCTCAATACTTTTCAAATGGTCCTTTGGAAAGAGATTTGGTAAGAATATCTACTACATTATATTTACTTTTTATCTCCATGACCTCAATAACTCCTTGAAGCACATTTTCCCAAATAAAATGATATTCAATTTTAATATGCTTGATTCTTGCATGATAAATTGGATTTGTAGCCAATTTTAAGATACTTTTATTGTCACCCTGTAAAATAGTTAGTTTGTTAATTTGATAATACATGTCCTCGATTAAACGCCTTAACCATATACATTCTTAACCAGCAAGTGAGGAAGCCTTGTATTCTGCTTCAGTTGTAGAAAGAGAAACCGATTATTATTTCTTACTATATCATGAAATACAAGCAAAATTATATAAAAAGACATAGCCAGAAGTAGGTCTACGATTATCCAAATCACCACCAAATCAACAACTGCATAGCCATACAATTCAAGATGTATGTCCTTCTTATAGAATAATTCCAATGGTAGAATTCACATATTTTAAAATTCTCTTTGCTACATCAAGATGTGACTTACTTAGAGAATAGAGATTGGATAAAAAAATTTATAAGACCAACTAAAAATGCAATATCTATCTGGTCTTGTAATTGTTAAATAGATGAGACTACCAATAACAGCATGAAAAGATCGAGAGTTAGAAAGAATACTCCCATCATTATAACTTAACTTTATATTTGTATCAAGTAAAGTGGAAACCTTCTTATTTTTATTAATTCTAAACCTTTCAATAATTTTCTTTGCATAGCTTGTTTGAGAGATAAATATACCTTATTTTGTATTCATCACCTCTAGACCAAGAAAAATATTAAGCTCTCCCAAGACTTTCATTTCAAATCAAAGAGAAAGATCACAACAAAACTTTGAAATCTCTATTTCATCATTACCAGTGATAATCAGATCATCCACTTATAGAAGAACAATAATATGTAGACTTCTTTGTTTTTTAATAAAAAAGTTAGGATCTTAATAAGAAAAAAAAATCACAGAAATGTAAGTATTGAACAATTTTTAAAGATTTCTAAGTGGTATTTTCATATGTAGATCCATGCAAGCCTTAAGTATTTAAGCCTATAAGGCTGAAGTCTAAGAGTCGTTCAAGATTTATAAGCATTTTTCTTTTTGAGAAGTTCAATATAGTTTTTCCTTTCTGCCTTGTTTATTCTTTTAATTTGATCTTAGGCTAACAACATCTTATTATTACTATTTGAGAAACAGTTACACTTGTATATAATCCCTCCCTTTCTTTACAGGAACGACAATAATATTCCGTTTCATCAGAAATATATCCTTCAAACTCATGTTGAATACACTTACTGAGCATATCTTTAGGAATGAAAGAGGTATCGAAGTGATGTTTCAACTGCGAACAACAGATATTTTCCGTGCCATTGATGGTTTCCAATTGAAGTCCTTTAATTTACGGGATCGAGCAAGCGAGTTTAACATCTAGAAGAACAGGAATACGTTTCCATTCAGATGTAAATCAAAGAAAACATGCATAAATTATCCAACAAAATTAACGACTAAATACGAATCTGTTTTCCTGCTCTCATCCGGACAGTTGATCGAACTAGCCTATACCTAAAGTTTCTTCTCTGTGGGGAAAAGATCGTGTCGCATTGACCCTAATTACCCTAGAAACTGTAGGAAGCTGAAGTTGGAATCATCGATCGCTGAATTACTTCGGGAATGTAGGGACAGAAAACGCACCGTGGATTTGCCGGTGATGACGGTCACCCCTGACCGGAGATTCTTCCGAAGTTGCCCGCCGTAGATTCTTGGATAGGAGGGAAGGTTCCGGCCGAACAGTCTCGGGCTCTTCTTCGATTTGGATGGCGAAAGGCGGGGCTTTGTCGTCCTCCTCCACGCCTCCAGCAGCGAAAGCGTAGCTTAAGCTCTCTTCAAGAACGAATTATTACACATTGCCATCAGATCAAAATCAGACGATCGTGATCTTCTGGGCCATCCGTCTAAACCCGAACCACTTGGGAACATAATAAAAAAGCTTCGTTTCATTGAATACTCCATTCTTACCGAAACCTTACCCTCGCGACAATTGGAGAAGTGAAACGCCGATCGTGGAACCCACCAATACCTACCACCAGACGAGGACCGTGAGGGTGGAGATGGGCATCTTAATATTTATGCTGCTTCTTTAAGTTATTTATTTTCAACATTCCAACTTACCCTTGTTTTAATTGGTCTTACACGAGCCCCCAAGTGGGACCCACTATAACGGGACGGATAAGTATGGGATTGGTAAGTTGGGTATTTCCGATGCTACTTATTTAAATGTCAATTATATATTGAGTTGCTATTGATTTCTCCCGACGAGTCGCTAACAGCATTGTCTCAGCCCGATTTAACGCTCGCCGTCTCTTTTGCTTCACAACGATCTCTTTCCTCCGTCGCCACCGCAATTGCCTGTCTCAGATCCACTCGCTCCCCCTGCCGATTCGAAGGACTCGAGCCTCTTCTTCCCCCAACCGATCGATCGGCGTGGCGAGTTCCTTGGTACTCCCCTGTGCTTCATTCTTTCCCGCTGGGGTCATCTGTTAGGTTATCAAGCATGCTCCTGCTGAGATTTCGGAGGCGCTTTGGGAGTTTTTAACATATCTGGTGATTGAGTTTGGTAAATTTATTAGTCTTCTCGCATCTTGTCTCTCCCCTTTTTTTTTTTGATCTATCTGTTTGTCTGATTTGTACGAAGTTTATTCGTAATTCAGAGTACTGGAAATTACGAAACTTATATTGCTAATTTTTCTGTTCATTATGGCATCTGTTAACATCATATGAGTTAATTTGAAGTTTTTTTTTCTTGATCTCTGTTTATATATGTTTGTATTTTGGTTACTACTCAGACTTGGACAACTCAACTGGTAATGCACAATATTGTAGGATAAACGAGGCTAAAACGGGCTTTTATTTTATATCTGCGTTGTAGGAGACAATGAAATCAAGATCTGGTAAATGATATCATTTTAGATTGGGCTTTTTTGTATTTTTTTATTTTTCAGTTGAGAAATCTGGGATTGATACTATAGGATTTTATAAAACAGTTATTGATGCACAAATCATAAGATTAAGGGTGAATTTTGGAGATTATCATCATGTGACCTTGAGAAAAGATCTTTTTTGCTGTTTCTAGTCAACAATTATGTCTCCAGAATTTCTGTCAGAAATTTACTTTTCTGGACTGGTTTGTAAAGAGTTGTGGCCCTCATGCATGATTGTAACTTTAACATTGAGTCATTGACCATGAAGAGTTTTTACTTTTGATCTTTTACCTATATTTTATGTTTCCTAAATTTATGTTAACATGAACTTGTGAACTATTGTCACTTGACCTTTGGGTCTAGACTCTTGACATGTAGAGAAGACTCAGTATTGTTTCTTTCAGAGCAAGTTGTCATTATATTAAGAGAATGGACCCTGTTTTTCACCTAGTTCTTTAATCCATTGATGCTGATAGATTGACTACAAGTTCTATATTGTTTCGTATTTAATAGTTTACTTTCTTTAACATGATTCATTCTAAATGCTTCATTGCTTCGGAGATTTCTCATGGGTTCTTAATGTTCTTTTAAATTCTATTTATTCACTACCAAAAACCAAAAAATTACTTTTTGTCATGAATTCTAATGCTGCATGCACTGATTGTTTTGACTTTGTATTGATATATGGTACAAGCTGGTGTTGGTAGCATAATATAAATGGGTAGTTTGAGTGTGGCATGATCTAGTATCCTTGTAGAATAGATATTTTCTTCTAGGTCTTGACCATTTCAGATTACTTGACGTGTGGCTGAAACAGCATCGAAATAGCATTGAAAACCACCAGTAAAGGACGTCTTTGATGTGCTCAAGAACTGTTAATCTTCAATTTCATATCAGTTATATTGTCAACACAGCAATCAGATTGCTGCTGCAATGTTATCACAGCAATTTCCACTTGTTTTTGAGATGGATCTCAGCAGATTAAAGGGTCTTTATTCCACTGTAACCAAATGCAAGCTAGAGAAATAATTCAGAAAATAAGAGAAAGGAAGAGGAGATGGATAAACAACAATGTAGTGTGGGTGAAAGCTAGAGAGAGATGGGTTAGAGTATCTCATGCCAGTTTTCTCAAACTAATCCAAGTGTCTGGGGATATGTTTACATCAACTATATAATAATCTACCTAATAGAGTCCTTACTAACTAAAAGAAGTAAAATTTGTCTAAATAATGCCTAACCTAATCAGCTGAGCACTGTATAATATCTTTGGGTGAATACTGTTCCCACTCTTATACAAAAACTGCAAATGACTAATTGCAAATTGGCTTGACCTATAGCTAGCACTAAAACCATATTATATCAAAATTAAGGTAATACTAAACTTACATCATCTTGACTTACTACTTAGCACTAGAATTTTCATAATATATACTTATGAAAAACTATAGTTGACCTCAACAATTGACCTCTTTTACTTCATTTCTCTCTGATTCACAGAATTTTCAAGCCTGAATTTCAACCAAAGGCACTAAGAATCTCTCTATTCCTTCTTTATAGGTAGAGCTCTATTTCAGAACAATCTATCTATATTCAAGGTGTAATTTTCCTTAAAGTTCTCATTTAATTTTTGGTTTGCAAGATGTAGACATGAATAAAGCATTTTATATTTAAAAATTTTGGACTAGATGAAGTATGGGTCTATAATGATATACATTAGACCTACATGAGATTAAGTTGGATCCACACGACTCTAACGTAAATCTTACAGAATATAACACAAGCGCCTCTATTGTGCACAAAGTTTGTAATCACAAGTTGTGTGATTAAAGTTGTGTACTTCTATGGTTCAAACTGTGTGCTAAGTTTATGGATGTCAGCCAGATCAACCATATTGATTTAAGTTATTTCAAACCTTAACCTCAGCAATGATAGAATTCTTCAGTAGCTTAAGTTGATGTGCTACTAATCTTGGCGAGTTAGATCCTAACGGGTGTAACAGTAGAAGAAGTGTAATAAGTTAGGGAAGGTGTTACTGTTTCTTTCATCCCCCTCTTTTATTTAGCTAATTATTCTTTGGAAGTTTCACAATAGGAGTTGTCACCTCTTCTTTTATAAGAAAAAGAAAATCATAGGCTTTGACATTAATGAAGTGGTTTCTGGTAGAATCAAAATTTTACCTTTCGTCCTTATGATTTCTTAAGTCTTTTGTGATTGAATGAGGAATTTTGTAAAGCACAGTTGTTCTTGGTGCCACCATGTTTTGTACTCAGTTTTGCAGTTGGCCTAGAGAAACTCACCTGTGATAGGATTTTGGAATAACATAATCTTTTTTTATTTTGCAGGTAAAGTTCTGCTTTGGTACACCATTTTCTGCTTAACGACAGAAAACTTAGAAACTGATTTGGAGCCTTTGCTTCCTTTTCTTTTCTGTTGAATTATCTTTTGGCAGTCAACAATGGCCAAAGATTTGATATCTGCTGAAGTTTTGAAGGCAGTGTTCACTCTGCTTGATGGTGAAGATCTAGTTTCATGCATGCTTGTAAGTCGTCAGTGGAGAGACACTGCCAGGGATGACTACTTCTGGAAGTGCATCTGCACCAAGAAGTGGCCTTCCATTTGCAAAAGACCTCCTCCAGCCATAAGCTACCACAAGCTCTTTTTGACTTTTTCTAGATCCCAACCCCCTCAGCCCCTTCCTCCATCAAGGCTTTCCTTCAACAATTTGGAATTCTTTATTGACCTTTGGTCTGAACAGACTCTGATATTTTCTGAAGCTGTCTCAGGCACTGTGCTCCGGAGAGGGTTAAAGAATCCACCTCCAGGAATACCTGATGCACTCAAGATTCATCTGGACAGTACAGATTACAAGATGATAATGCAAGTTGAGCCAAGATTTTCTTTTCCACTTGGGCAGACGATCATTGTGTCTGTTCTTGTGAGTCGCAAAGACACAAATCAGATAGCACGGATTGTAAATCAATCCCTCTTTGGATATGTTGATGGTAATGCATTTCGTGCACTGGCTTACGACTACCTAATCTTTGCACCAGGACATCCATTCATATCTGGAATCAGGGCTTGGGTTTCCTTGTTATTCATGGCGAACACCGCTCACAGTATCACCGATGTCTTTGGCATTGAGATAGACTTCTGTGATGCTGCAAACTCTGAGAATGAAGTCCTGTGGCTTCTGGACATGCTTGATTGGAAATACATCTGAGCTACATTTGCTGTTGAATGTAAAAAAGTATAAGCGTCAAATCAAATTGTGGAATGTAAATGAGAGATGATACTCAATATTTTGGAACTTGAGTTAAAATAAACTAGAGGCAGAGTATTGTCTACAGCTGATTGTTTGTAGTCATTTTAAGCTAGTGCTGATAAGGAACTTAGACTTGCATGATTTTTGCAGTACAGCTGATATACTCTTGGTTATGTGCAGGCTTCAGCTCAGGTTTGCTGCAATGTCACAACTTGAGTTACAACTGAAGCATGTGCTACACATCAAAGGGCCAGAAGGGGTTGGGCTCCAAGGCATTGTCCTTATAGATGTGTGCTAGATCAGCCAGTTGTGACATATTTCTCAAGATCATGGTAATCCTTCTCAACCTAAAGCTTCTTTTATGGGCACAAGCAATGGTTCACTTTTCTTTATTCACAACTTGTTGATGTACTGTTTATGATGTCTTTGTTAGCAACATTGGTCATTCCCATGAAAGCGATCACATCAGTTGATCTTCAAATGGCCATTCCCATGACGTTTTGGAGGTGTTAAGAGTTTACAAACAATAACTTAACATCAGTTTAGTAAGATTCTAGCAATCATTTTGTTGAGAAGACTCACTGCTGATACTCTTAGGCAACACTGTACATTTTCTAATATCTAGTTTAATTGGCTTGGTGAAAATTAATAATACTGAGATAACAAAACTGCTCCATTGTCATGTCTTCTTTATTGGCATCTGGTTCCATATCCAGTTTCCATGGTCATGTGGTTTTGTTTATGCTAAAAAATGATATAAGAAGCGCTGTCCATGTTTGCAAAACAGTACAGTGATTGAATTGCTGAAAATTTATTGATTTGCTTATATAATAATTTTACACTGTTTGGCCAACTTCCATTTTGCTTAGCCTATGTGGCTGGAAAGATATAAATCTGCTTATGTGCAGCCTGAATTGGGTTTTGTATAAACTCACTTTGGACATGCAACTATGCATTTTATGTCCAAGATATCTAACTTGGTTTGAGTTTGAATCAAGACCCCAACTGGGCAACTTGGAATACAGTTTGGGAGCCATAATTTCTTGGTGGCATACAATTTGATGTTGTGTGTTTGGAGAAGTTGATCTCTGTCTGTTTTCTATTAGATATCTTAGTTTATAATTGTAAAACAATAAGCAAAGACTATATATATGAAAAAAAATGAAAAATAAGCAATAATTAGAATGAGTAAATCTTATTCTTCCACCAAGAAATTATCATCATTGATTAACAAGCAGGCTGTCCATCTGCTTAAAGGAACTGGTTTAAGTTGTCCATCTGCTTCTGAAGAAGGACAATACATATATATATATGTCTGTTCTAATCTCTGGTACTCTTTTATTCGACTTCCCCTGCTCATCTTCACCCGTCACCAAGAAATCAATGGTGTTGCTTGGCTATTGCTGACTCCCTGCCTAACTTGTTCTCTTTCCCGACTTTTGACATCACAAACTCATGCAACGCCTTAAGAAGAAAAGAAAAAGAGGACGCAAAATGGAAATCATTCTTTTGCATTTGTAAAATCTTTTACACTGTGCATCATGTGTTTTTTATTTCTGCATGCAGAATGCATATTATGAGACTCTTGCCGATGATTTCTCACCGGTATTAGTTCTTTGCAAGTTCTTTATCATAGTATCATGTTTATTAGATTTTACACTTAATTCTTTTACAAAATAGAGCTGCTACGTTTCAAGCCAACAAATATCTTTTATTTTCCCTATAAACCTCAGTCTCACATCAGCTCATCATTCTATCACACGAATATTTATTAGCTTCCATTCCGTCAATAATTCCAATTATCTCAAATTAATTAATAATATGATATGTCATTTTCCTGAAATACTCCTTTTTTTCGAATATATTGTCTTATGCGAAATTCTCAGTGTCGTTTGGACTACTCGTCAACTAACTAATTTGTCCTCTTAATTTGTACGAGGGTATTATGGGTAATTAATACGTCTTAACACATCTTTAATAGACGGCACGACAGACTAACACTCGACACCAAAAAATACAATAATAATAATAATAATAGTAGTAGTCGTCGTAGTAACAAAAGTGACGGACGCAAGCCATTTGCCCCCATTTGGCGTTTTCGCTGCCAAATTCACCGACTTCGATTCAGATGTCCTCCAATTCCTCCTGCAAATCCACGAATCGACCCCTTGCCAGCTTCCGGCCTCGTCCTCCGCTCTGTATTGGTACCGATTTCTCTGCCCTTGGAAGCTTGTGGTCGCTTCTAGGGTTAGGATTTCCGTGCCTTGTTTTCTCCTCGATTCCGATCACGATCTCTGCATCTGTTGCATCGAGAGGTTCTTGAATCGATCTGCTGCGGTTTCCCCATTTTGATTCATCCTGATTCGTTCTTTAGACAGGAAGATCGAATCTAGGGTTAGGGTTTCATACGGGTTCTCGATCATTTTGGTGGCTAAATCCCGATTCCTAAATATTTTCTTACATACTTTTGTTCTCTATTTTGCGGCGTTTTCCCTCTGTGGATTTAGTGTTTTCTTTACTTCTGTAGGTCGCTGGCTGGTCTTTGGTATTTGGGTATGTAAGTTCCGAGATTCTTCCGATTTCTTCGTGCAATTCTCGTGCGTCTGTCTAATTGGCCGTTTTGACTTGGTCAGTCTTAGTCTATGGGCTAAATTAGGCTGTAGGGTTAGCACTTTTAAACCCGGTGAAATTGGGGAGTGTCAGCTTGTTGGTAGGCTAAAACATCTTTTTCTATATCGTGTCCTCTTAATTGCCATAATCCTTTGTAATACATCAATTCAATTACTTTGTTGGTTTACTGCTGCTCCAGGGCGCACTAGATCTTTTTGGACTGCTTTAAAGGTAAATAGCAGTCACACAGTGCAGCTGAGTGTGTTGTGTTTTTAGTTATTTTCTAAGAGAATCGTTCCTGGTTTCTTATCTTGATAAATTTACATTTTTGTTCTCGACAAAGTTGATTAAAGAGGGTGATGAGTTATGCATTATTTAGTATTTATTTTTCGTACTTAATATGGAAAATACAGATGTTCTTGCAAATTGGTTTTCCCTATTCTTATATGTCAATATGCTTTACTTTAATGGAAGCTTACTTATTCACCATTTTAGATTTTAAAAAATAGTTATTTTATTAACAGGAGAAAAGTACAATGCAAAGCTTAAGATTTTTCTTGCGCCTTTGACATGTTTATTGTTGCCATGGATTTAAACGTTGTTTCTGAATACGAAAAACTTGTCAGACTGATATGTACCAGCTGCTACAGTATGTACAATTTGGTACATTGCTGAAAAAATAACTGAAATATTCAAAATTTATTGGGACATTTGTGTACTAATACTGGATTGGACTGGTGCAATCAGTATATCATGGTATTTAATTTCATTTTTTAACATAACATTCTTAGTGAAACTAGCCTTTTTGATATCAAGTGTTTCTCTACATAGATAGTTTCTATATTGATCCTGCATGATCATAGTGTTAGCAGGTGTTGAACTATTTATTGACATGGATGAAACACTCTGTGGTACAGAATTTAATATGAAGTTAGAAAAAAAAATAAAACCAGATGGCTAATCCTTTTCATAATAATGACAGTCTTTTTTGTTAAGTTCACTATATTTTGGGTTTTTGTGTTTAATCTTTGGGCCTTTTTTTCAATTCTTTTTCTTGGGTTGGGGTGTTGGGACTTGGTGGGATGGTTGGGGGATGAGGCGAGGAGCTTGAAATCTGCTCTCCTATGCTGAAGAACTTGAATAAGCATCTCTTCACCATGTATGTTATACTTGCTTCATATTAAACACTTGTCTTTTCCCTTTGCATTTCATTATTTCTCATGGCGGGCTTCACATTTATTGTTTTATTGCTCTTGATTCTTTCTGCTTTAGCTTTGATCAATGGTATTTCTCTTTCTGACTATGTTGCCTTTTGGGGCCTTTTTGACGGCCTCTGGAATTGATGAGCAGTGTTTGTTTTTTGTAATGCAATCTTGGAAGTTGTTTAGGTAGATTATGGATGGAAATTTGGGACGATTTCATATGCACTGTACTCTGACCAGATTATTTTTTGGTTAGGTTCAGCTTGTGTGGAACAGTCATCTATTAGAATAATTCAAATCATGCATGAGGCTCTTTGTCAATGTCCAAATTCACCGCTTTCCTTTACAAATAAAGAAATGTTTCTTTATCTTTAAGTCTTCCTGGGTCATTTTCATTGTCATACAAATTGTTGTTTTCTTAAGTTATTTCACTTGTTGGCATTCCATGTGAATTTATTTTGCTTGTTACCTTTGCAGGTTATATATGGTGTTCAACCAAAATGAACAGTCTTTTGCCGATCACACATCTGACCAATTTAATTGTGAACACGTAAGACATTTGTCTTATGATGGCCAACTACACGTGAGGCCATTTGCTGAAGGCTCTACATGTGAGGACATTCCTGCAAAATCACCTGTTTCAGGTAACTGAAGGAAACATTTAGTCTGAAGTTACAGGGAGTTATTAGTATATATTTCCTTATTTTTTTTCTTTTTCTGATGTAAAGATGAAGAGAGGGGTTTCTCCAGCTACCACATAGACTTTGAGAATGTGATTGCTGATCCTCCCTCTGACAACTCTTACAGTAATCTCAGTGGCAAACCTAGCTTCTCACGGGTGACAGGCAACAACAGTGAAGTTATCTGGTTAGAGAATGGCAAACGGTCTCTTTGTGATGATGAAACTTGCCTTTGTGCAAGTAAGCGTTTGAAGCGAGTGGACCAAAATTTTCAATTGGGTTCATCTGAAGATGTTTGCTTCAGTAACTCTAAGAAATCACTCGCAGGTAGTCGTAGGACTTAATTGTTTTCATTCTTTAATCAAATAATATGTAATATTCTCAAGCAGATTAAAAGATTTTGACTGATTATAATAACATGTTTCTAGTCACTGCTTTGGACTTGAAAGATGGAGGAACTGCTGCTGTTGCTGAGGATGCTATTGATCAGACAACCACCAGCCACTGGTTTGCACAGAGTAGTAGCAGAGAAGCTGGTTTAGACCCACCTGTTCGAGTACCTTCCTATCCATTTTGTTATGGTGATATCCGTCAAGCTGCTGAATTTGATCAGGTTGAAGAGATTTATTCGCCCGTTTTTGGTTACTTCGATCAGAAACATATTGCTATTGGATCAAATCATCAGGCTGATGTTCCAGAGTGGAGATTTTATGAATTTAAGAACCATACTGGGGATCATGAAGATTGTGCTTTTCCTGGAAGTTCACCATTATGTGATGATCATATAATTGATGAAGATGACAGTGATAAATGGAATGGAACATGTGTAATGCCCATGCCTGATTGTGCTTTATTGGCTTCAGATTCTGTGGGCTTGCACTACGAGATGAATTGTGGATGCCTAGATGAGGCTTCAATCAGATGTGTGAGGCAGCATGTTGTGGAAACGAGAGAAAAGCTTAGGCGCAATTTGGGGCAAGATAGGTTTTTAGAGTTTGGTTTTGCTGATATGGGTGAGGTTGTAGCTGAAGGATGGACTGAAGAGGAGCAACAGTTATTTCATGAAATTGTGTTGTCGAATCCTGCTTCGGCGGGCAAGAACTTTTGGGATATATTGCCTAGGGTGTTTCCTGCTCGAAATAGCAAAGAACTAGTAAGTTACTACTTCAATGTATTCATGCTTCGGAAGAGGGCTGAACAGAATAGGTTGGACCCTTTGCACGTAGATAGTGATGATGATGAATGGCAAGAAAATGATGATGGTGAATTCACAATGGCAGAAGATGAAGACGAAGAAGATTCTGTGGTGGAGTCTCTTGCAGATCAAGACAATGTTCCTGGTGAGGAAGATGATATTGTGGAAGAGGACATAACTGAAGAAGCTGATGATGTAGAGGATTGTAATTGTTACACCCTTGCCAGGAACAATGAAAAAAGGACCTGCGGTGATGTGAAAGGATGCATTGGTAGTGATCCGAGCCTTCCACCTGGAATGCAGTTTACAGGAAGCAATTTGCACCATTGTTTGGAGGAACAAGACATGCAGGATGATTCTTGCACATCCTACGAGGGCCAGCGTAATGGGGCTGATTCCTGTAATCCTGTCGATATATTTGACTCGCAACACAGCTTGATTGAAGATCATGAGAACTTCCGCAAAGAGTACCAGAATGGTAATCTAAGTGGGTTGATGGATAATGGGTTCTTTGACAGTCTGTGTGATCCAAAAGCATGGGATACAAGTTATTGCTGTGAATCAGAGAAAGATGACCTCTTACCAACATGTAATGTGATAGAGGAGGTATTTGGAAAAGAACGCTGACTGTCATGATTTAAGTCGGTACGATTACTATTGGGTATTTTCTCCCTTTCTTCACCATAGGTGTATGCTGGTTGGTTTAGGATTTGCACCTATCCTTGTAAATTATGGAATCAGGCAGTCCTGCCTGCTTGCTTGTAAAGAAGAGTGTTTGATGTGAGGGACAGGTACTTCAACAATGGAGTGAACCTCCTTTACTACGCTCTCTGATAACACTACAAAGGCTAATAGGAATCTGGTAAACGAGGAAACACTCCTTTTCGAATTATCGAATGTATTATTGTCTATCTAATGGTGTCTTTACTGTTTGATGCCCTTCTTATCTGAAATTTGTTTGTTGTTTCTTATATGATGAGAGACTGAACTATTAATGGCGGGTAATATTCATTAGCAGAAATGGGCCACTACACGACTTGAGTTTTTAGATTTGTGCAGCCATGTTGTCGTGAGATTTACTCTTCCTACATCTTTTAGGTTTTGCAGCCCACGTATTGTTAGGTCTGCAAGATTGAATGCAACACTGTGGAGTTCTTAAAAAGAAATTTGCTGTTGCAGCTGCCAGAACTTATTCCAGCTGAAGCCCACGAAAGCTCCGACGAGGTCTGATCGAAAGTGTTTTTGAGTATTTTGAATCCGATAACATATTTATATATGCTAGATTTCCATCTTCTCGGAGTTTTGACTCTTTTGCAGGCCTAAATGCAAGCAGAAGGATACCTTCTTCGTTGCGTTGACATATGGACGTGTCACTTGAAGGCCTCGTATCTCGTTGACTAGTCCGTCCGTTGTTCACTGCTCTTTTAAGTAGTCAGCGTTGACCCCTGAGGACGCATCACCCCCGATTTTTGGACTAAATAGTATTTTTTTTCTTGAATGATAATAGCCAAGTATCGGGTCATTCAAAAACCAACAATTAAACAAGATTTCAAGAGAAAGAATTTTGTTTGATAAATAATAAAAGGAGCATGAGAGTTTTTTTGTAGTTTTTTTTTTCAAAACAAAGAAAAAAACTCACCCTTGTTTTATAAGCCAAACGGTCAAAGTCTCCCAATCCCCAATCGTATAAATGAATGAGCAAACGCGAAGAGGACAATAAAAAAAATCTTCCCCTCCCCATCCTTGTAACCGAAGGAGGTAGCAAACGCGAAGGGAACAACAAAAGAAACCTTCCCCTCCCCATCCTTATAATCGAAGGAGCAAACGCAAAGAGGACAACACAGGAAACCATTTTTGCCGTCGTTTCGTCTTCGGTGCGGATCCTCTGTTCTCCCATGGATTTAGCTTCTCCGGATAAGAGATCTCTGATGGTGTACATTTTGTAAGGAACGATCCAGTTCTGGGCCTCTAATTAGCAGTTTGCTTGCCTTTAGTTCGACGAGATCGAACTCGGGACAAGGAGTCATCTTCTACTTTTTAACCTTCTCGAACATGCCCGCAGATTTGGTTTCACGCCTACCCGATTGACAAAGTCGCTCGCCCTTTCCGGTTTGGTTCACGTTTCGATCGTTTCTCTTTATAAGAAGGCGAAAAGAGAAGCGGGAGTGGTTTGGTATACTCTTTTTGTCCCCATTTGTTTGTCTTTTTTTTTTTTCCTTAGATCTTCTTGAATTTCATTTAGTATTATATTCTACTTTGTAATTTTTTCTTTCTTTATATTCTTTTTTGTAGTTTCTGTGATTGTTTTGATATCCGATATCTAATTTTGCATCAGAGTCAAGATCTGTTATTATTGTGCTTCATTTCCTCTTCTTATGTTTTGAAGCTATATGTGCCTTGTGCTGTTTTGTTAGGTAGAAAAATTTTAGATCACAGTTTATTGGAATTCTTGGTTTCTTCAATCTGTACCCGTCACTGCATTGCCTAAATCTGGCACAACTCATGCCTGTATCTCCAAGCCCAACCCTTTTGGTTCAGATTCTGAACCCGAAATGAATCCTAAACCTGGAAGATCTTCCTCAGGCCCTGTAATTGGTAAGAAAAATCCAGTAGGCTCTTCTTCTAGCTATGATGAGGATGAAGGAAGAGAGGCCTTGTCATATTCACATTTGACCTCTGCAGCTGCGAGAAACAGATATAAGAATGATTTTTTTCATGATGCAGGAGGGATTAGAGAACCAATCTGTGCAGGAATTAGAAAATTATGCTGCATACAAGGCTGAAGAAACAACACACAAAGTAAATGATTGTCTCAAGATTGCTCAAGTCATAAGGGAAGATGCCTCAGACACACTTGTGATGCTGCACCAGCAAGGAGAGCAGATTACACGTACTCATGAAACCACTGTTAGCATTGATCATGACCTCAGTCAGGTATGCTCTTGGAACCTGTCTGAAACTTTTATTATGCATAGAGCATCTAAATTCAATATCACTGTTTATGGAAGCTAAGTCAACTTTCTGCAGTAATGCAGTCCAAAATGCACTACAGGATGTATAAAAATGCTATTATTATTTTTTTTGGCAATGTATATGTTTTTCATGAATTTTCAATGCCTCTCTTTGTTCTGTGAACATTTGATGTTTATGTATTTTGGCCACTTGTCTCTCAGATATGTGAGACTGGGACATCTTTATTTTACAAATAAATATTCAGGAGAACAAATTGTGGTAATTCATGCTAATATGTAATTTTTTGCATATCGGTTGCCTATGTGATATATGTTTGTTCTGGACATAGATTATTGTCGTCATTTTGTAGTCAGGGTTTACCTATCAAACGTACCAAAACAACTTCCTAGTAATTAGTTCAACTTAGCAAATTTTTTATTTGCATGCTGGAGGAACCATAAGTGAATAAATTTAAGCTTAATCCTCTGAAAATATATCCTTGTATTAATTGACGCTTTTATTTAATTCATTTACCTGCCATTCCACTAAGCAAGATTTTCAACTTTGCTAGTTGAGAATATTTTTCTCAAACAACCCCTCTACTAGCAAGGGGTATTGATGGGAGCCTTGTGCATTAGTCGCCCGATAAGAATATTTCTCTATCCTCATCACTGTTAAAAGAGCACTGCATTGAATAAAATTCAAAAGTTTTGTGAAGTTAACCCTTTCGTAATTCTTTTTTAAATATACTTTTGTCAGTACATATTCTTGTTACTGCTTAAAAAAATATTGATGGGATAAAAAAAGAATTTTATATACGAACAAATATAAGTAGGTCGTAACACATAACAGAATTAAACAAAAATCATAATCAAATAGGACATCAAGATTTATGTGGAAACCTTCCCCCCCAAACATGAAGGGTAAAAAACCACGGGACAAGGATTACGTCATTGTGTACAGTATACAAAATCTCTCCAAGTGATCACAGTAAGAATTCATTGCAAATCTAATCTAACCTGAGATGAGAACATTGCTTGGATGATTGAGAACAACCTCTGCGTTGTCCTTGTCTTCTTCCTTTTCCTTTTTCTCTTGTTTTTCAGCCCTCAACTGTGTTGTTTCTCTCTTTTTCACAGCCATCGCTACTTCCTTTTTATGCCCTAGCCATCACACCTCTAGGTTAAAAGAGTTGAGGTTTAGATTAAATGAGAAGATTAAAGTAGACTATGGGTAATTAAAGCTCATTAGGAGCTGAATAATGGGTTATCTGTCCAATAGACTATGAAATTTGTGGAGTCAATAAACTATGAATAATGGGTTACCACATGTGGAGTCAATAAACTATGAAATTTGTTGTTTCATTGGGTTAGTATCTATCGTTCCATGCAGCAACCTTTTTCAGTTTATAAGACAATAATGTTTTTTTTACTTAACTTGCCTTAAAAGACGATAAGACAGGTTTCCACATATCCCATCAATGTATTTTTAAGATTTGAAGTTGAATCAGGTCCATTGCTTTATTATCCTCACCATCCAAAAATAGCCACCACACCTGAAGGCGATGGTAGCTTATTTGAGAATTCAGATTAAATATTATTGAGGCTCCATGTAATCCAGTCGATGCAAGAAAACTTCCGCAATCTACTTGTGAGTTCTGACTTTTAGCTTCCCTGATTCCATTTCTTCCTAATACACTTTTCCCTGGATTTCTTGCTTCAGTTTGCCAGGGAATCGGAAGTATCCATCATCTTTCTCTCTTTTTCAGCCAACTAACAACAGGTGTTTTGTACTAAAAATACTTCAACTATTATAACATTGTCCAAATTAGTCTTGTGGTCGGTCCCTCACCTGTAAACTATGATAGATAGTCGATTAGGATCCACATAAAAATCCAGAGTAACTACAACGACCTGGCTTGGCTTGTTATGTATTTCATTTGCATGTTGTTATTTGTGATAATGTTGATGTTATGTTTTCCTGTTTTCAGGTGTAGCTTCCCTTCCCTGACATGCTTTCCTTGCAGGTGTAGCTTTCCTTGCAGGGTGAGAAACTTTTGGGAAGCCAAAGAAAACTCACCAGATAAAGGGCCCAGTTTTTACAACAGGTATGTACAACATATACATGAATTAGTAACACTTTCTGATGTTGGTTGACATCTGTGCTTGATTTGGCACTCCTATACTTGATGATTCCTATGAAAGAAAGGCAAACCACATGGATCAAAGAGAAAAGTCAAATCCACGGCATTATTCTGAACCCACATCTGCAATGTACAAAGTCCAGTTTTGTGTTTTTATGAGTTTAAAATGATAAATATGAGGACCACTTACTTGTGGATACATTTGACTTTCTCGTAGATTGAGAAGGCAAAACAAGATGACACCCCTTCAGACTTGAGTGATGTCTTGGGGCAGCTGAAAGGCATGGCCCTTGACATGAGTACAGAGATGGACAGGTGAGATATTCTTTTTCTATTTTTGAACTTTTTATCACATCTCTCTCTCTTTCTCTCTATTTCTTTTTATCTATTCTTGTGCATATGAATTTGCTGAAACTAAAAAATGGTATATGGTTAGTGGGGGCATTGATGTTTTCATGAAAATTTATAGAAGATGTTGCTCAAAATCTGCCGTAGCTTTTTCTTAGTTGTGTTCCGCAATCAACATAATTTGAATATTTCTCCCCTCACTGAGATGTAACAAAAGAATTTTTGATACTTTAATATTGTTTTGTGGCAAAAACAATGGATTATGATTTTTTTTTTTTTAATGAACAATGGATTTCTTGTTTCCTTAAAGATGGTACAGAGATCTCTTGATCAAGACATAAGGCCAGTGTGATCTATAGATATTTTTAGATAGATATGTTAGTGTAAACAACCTTAAGCCGTGGCCTCGGGGCCGACGCGGCTTGGTTCGGGTCCGGATGACGGGGATCTTTACGAGAAGGCCTTCGAGCCCACCGAAGCGGTCGTGTGCTGTGGCTTGGACGATGTCATTGTCTCCTCCGAGCGGAAACTCCTCGCCTTCGCATCTCCCAGGGACCTTCGGCCTCGGCCCTGCACAAAGGTCGGGTCGGGGTGCTCGGCCCGACCCCTCCGACGATCAAGTTAGCTGATGTCAAAGGGGATTCAGATGAAGAAGTCCTTTTTTGTTCTTTTCTGCCGTTCAGAATGCAAGGATATTTATAGGGAAGCTTACTGTTTCCTGATGTGCTCGCTTGCAGGGGTAAGCTGGTAGTGTCTGACATTTGTGTTGGCGTGGCGTGAAGAACCGAGCCTAAGCAGGCGTTAATGCGCCTTGGCCGACACTCTGGTCCGTTTGACCAGGTACCGTCGCGTTGATCGAGGCGTGAGGCGTCATCTGACGTCAGCCTAGTCTTATCATAATTACTATCCTCATCATACTCCCCCCCGGAAAGAAGCTATACATCGGTCGTTGTAACGGGAGTCCGAGGCATGGCTTCCACTTTGGCGCCAGTCTCGGGTACATGGAATCGAGGAGCACGACGCAGCGGGTCGGGGCGGCATGTGGGTCTCGGTTGGTACCGAGGTACACGCCGCAGACGGCGCGCGCAGAGGCATACTTTGAAGTTTCCGACCGAGGTACACTCTCAGCAGGCAGCAGTCAGCAGAGGCTGCATTTCGCAATCAATCGGCGAGAGGTACACACTAAGGCAAAGCACGCAGGGCGCGGCAAATTTATGGTCGAGGAGTTAAGGAGCGACGACGCGGGTCGGGCCGCACAAGATGTGTGGTCCCTGGTTGGCACCGGTACACGCCGGCAGACGGTGCGCCAGAGGTAGGTCGGCCGCAAGATGTGTGGTCTCTGGTTGGCGTACCGACGTACACGCCGGCAGATCGGCGCGCAGAGGCTGATTTCGCGGCAAATTAAGGGTCGAGGTACACCTCCTCATGCGCAGTCAGCAGAGGTGTATTCCCGGGCGGCTACCGAGGTATACGCTTAGGCAGTAAGTCGCAAGAGAGGCATTTCGGCAAATGGGCCGCCGGTAGATACGCTTTTAGGGCGTGCAAGTCACAAGAGAGATCGCAACCGGTCGAGGTATTACGCGCCAGCAGCAAGTCGCCCGCGAGGCTTTACTTCCGCGCAAATCCGAGGTACACGCTTTAGGCAGCAGTCAGGCAGAGCGTTTGGGAAGTCGATCACGAGGTATACCAGCGGCTGGCCGGTCACAAGGCAGAGGCATACCGAAAGCGCCTACAATAATGAGCACGACGCAGCAGATCATCAAGAAAGGCATGCATTCGGGCAAATTGCGGGTCGAGATACACGCCAGCGTGCAGTCGCAGAGAGGCGTATTTCGGCAATGACGACCGAGGTACACTCTTAGGGCGTAGGTCGCCGCGAAAGGCGCATCGGGCAAATTCCACCGAGGTACACACTTAGTCGCGCAAAAAGCGAGGCGATTCCGCGCGTTTCACCGAGGAGCACGACGACGCAGCGGTCGGTCGACACGTGGTGGTCCTGGCTTGGCAACCGAAAGTTACACGCCGGCAGACGGCGCGCAGAGGCGCATTTGGCCGGGCGGCCGAGGTACACTCTCAAAGGTGTCAAGCGAAAGAAGCATCGGCACGGCCGGCGAGGGTACACACTCACGCAGTCGCCAGTTAGAGGGCTGCATTTCGGCATACCGAGGAGCACGACGCGAGCGGGTCGGCCGCGATGTGTGGTGGTCTCAGAATGGCGTCGAGGTACACGCCGCAGAGGTGACGGCGCGCAGGCGCATCGGCAAATAAAAATCGAGGTACACTTAAAAAAAAAAAAAAATGCCAGAGGCTGCGACGGCAAAATACAACCGAGGTACACGCCAGTAGGCGCAGTCGCAGAGGCATACTCGGTAGCTCCATACCGAGGTACACTCCTCAAGCAGTTACGCAGAGGGCGATCGGCAAATACGCCGAGGTACATACTCAGCAGTCAAAGCAGAGGCGCATTCGGCAAATATGACCGAGGTACACGCCAGCAAAGCGCCATGAGGGCATACCGCAACCATACGTCGAGGTACACGCTTTAGGCAAAAGCGTTACGCAGAGGCATTTTGCGGCAAATGGCGGGTCGAGGTATACGCCAAGGGCCGGCCACGAGATGTGGTCTCGGGGAGCATGGAGTCGAGGAGCACGACGCAAGCGGACTGGCCGAGGATTATGACGCAGGCGGGTTGGCCGCGCAGGTGTGGTCTCAGGAAGCATGGAGCCGAGGAGCACGATGCAGTGTGTAGGCCGCTGAGGGTGGATCACGGTTACGACCGAGGGACACCGCCATGCCGAGGGACACGGCCAGCGGCAGCCGCTACCGAGGTGGACTCGGCTGGCTACTACCGAGGGACACTTACCAAGTGTAGGCCGCTACCGAAATGGACTCGGCAACCCGCTACCGAGGGACACCTGGCCAGCGGGCGTGTCGCGGCCGAGGTGGACTCAATCATGTCGCGTCCGAGGGACATAGCTCGTGTCGAGGGACACGGGCCAGCGGGCGTGCCGCTACCAGGTGGACTCGGGCGGTTACTACCGAGCCGCAGGTACGTATGGGGTTAGGTCCTGGGCTAAACGCCAACCCGGTGGTAGTCGTAGATATCGAGCCTTCGCCGAAAGAGACCGAAAGGTGGCTTAGATTTCTTTTCACGAGGACTACAAATTTAGCCATGTTGAATCTCTGGATTTTGATGATAAAATCAATTGATAGGTTATTTGATCTAATCCATATTATTGAGTTAAGTATGCGTGATTAACTACGATAAACGAAAAACAAAGCAAGAATAATCGAGTCGAAGTTTGATGAACCTTTAAGAGTTCGATGAATCGTCGGAGATGCCACCGAACCAACCGAGAAGAAATCGGAATCATTTGGAAGTTCAAAGAGATCGCCCGGAGGTTCGGCAGAGATCACCGAAAGTCTCGCCTACTCATTAAAGTCATCACAAGTTCGAGCATGCTTGGACCCCGCCGGGGAAGTTCGTTTGAAAGCTCACGGAACAAGACTTGACGTTCATGGTTATTAAATTGCTTAGGATGTGTTTTGTTATGTAGTTCACTTGTAATTAGGATTAGGATTAAGAAGATAATCCTATATCCCGGTTAGGGGCCAACCGGGACCAAAAGTCGATTTGGTTTGGGCTAAAAGAAAGCCAAACCAAGTGAATCGAGAGCCGCTGGCACCGGCCGGTTGGTTTGGTAATGCCCAAAGACCGAAAGCCGGGCGGTGACACCTCCTCGAAGTTGGCGGTGGCACCGCCCAAAGACTAACGGCACGGGGCAATCGCTGGCTGGGCGGTGGCACCGCCAAAGATCGGAACCCAAAGAGGATTTGAATTTTGAGCCCAAATTTTGGAGCCCAAATTTGAATCCTCTTGAGGCCTATAAATACCCCTCAAATCTCACCGAGAACACAACCTTTTTGAGCAGCAAGAGTTTGAGAGAAAAATCTTAGAAAAGTGTTAGCTTTCTTTCTTTTCAATTTGCTAGTGTTCACCTCATCTCTTCTCGAAAATCAAAGAGAGTGAACCGCTTGTAAAGAGTTGTAAGAGGGTATTTACCCTTCCATTTCAAGAAGCTTGCTAGTGGAAGGTGGGAGCCTCATCAAGAGGGGCCTCGCAAGTGGAGTAGGTCATTTGACCGAACCACTCTAAAATCGGCGATCCGTGGTTTTGCTTTCATTATTGTTATTTATATTATTGCAAATCTTCTTATATGCTCGTTCCTTATTACTTTTGTTGTGCGCATATTTAAGAATACGCCAAGATTAAACTTGTCAAGTTCCGCTCTTCATATCTAAAAGATTTTTTGATAAAACCGTTTTTTTATCCGCCGCACTAATTCACCCCCCCTCTTAGTGTCGCCCGATCCTAACAATTGGTATCGTGAGCAAGGTTATCTCTCATATTTGGTTTAATACCCAAGAGAGATGGCTTACTCCTAAGATGCAAGAGGGCCACTTCTATCACTGGCCCACCTATGTTTAATGGGTCGGATTACACGTATTGAAGACTCGAATGAGGATCTTCCTTATTTCTATGGATTTCGAGCTTTGGACTATTGTTGAAAACGGATTTCAAAAAAATCTTCTCTTAGATGAGCGAATGGAATGAATCGGAGAAGAAGGTTTTTTTGCTTTAAATGCAAAGGCTATGAATGCCTTGTTTTTTGCACTAGACAAAAACGAATTTAATCGTGTTTCAATTTGTGATTCGCTTTTGATATTTGGAGAACTCTTGAAGTCACTCATGAAGGCACTAGCCGAAAGTGAAAGAGTCCAAAATCAATATTCTTGTGCACTCTTACGAACTTTTCCGAATGAAACCAAGTGAGTCCATCGGAGACATGTACACCCGGTTACTTGGATGTCATCAATGGACTCAAAGTTTTGGTAAAGATTTTACTAACTTTGAACTAGTAACTAAAATCTTAAGATCCTCCCTAAAAGTTGGGATCCAAAAGTTACGCCATTCAAGAGGCCAAAGACCTTAAAATATTTCCTCTTGAAGAACTCATTGGGTCTCTAATGACCTACGAAATGACATGTCAAGCTCATGACGAAGCTCGAGAACCCCTTCCAAAGAACAGGAAGGATATGGCACTCAAAATCACAAGAAGACCACTTGAAAGGAACATCAAGTGATGAGGACAAAGGACAATGACATTGCACTTTTTGACTCAAAAAAATTCAAAAAATATTTAAGAAAGAACAAATTTAAAAAATAATACAAAAAAATAAATTTGAACAAAAAGAAGGACCAAGTGATTTGCTATGAATGCAAAAAAAACCGGACACTACAAGAATGATTGCCCCTCAAGCCAAAAAAAAGAGAACACCAAAGAAGAAGGCCCAAGGCAACATGGGATGACTCAAGCACATCCAAGAAGAGGAGTCCAACACCGAAAGCAAGTTGCTCACTACGCCCTAATGGCCTTCAAGAAGAGGTAACGGATTTAATTAATGCAGATTTACCTTATCATGATTTATTAAATGCTTTCCATGAGTTATTTGATGAATGTAAGACAATTAGTAGAAAATACAAATTGCTAAGAAAGGAGCATGATAGTCTTACGTGTGCTTTTGATAAATTAAAAAACTGAATATCATGATTGTCTAGCTCAATGTGTTAAATGCCATGATTTAGAAACTCTCCAAAATGAGAACTTAGTACTTAAGGACACCTTGAAGAAATTCGAGGTAGGTAGCAAGTCCTTAAACATGATCCTTACAAATAAGGGTCACGCTCCTAAAAGGAGGGAATCGGATTTGTGAGAAGTACTCACCAAAATCCAACCACCTTCGTTAAAGGTCCTATCTTACATGTTAAACATCAAAGCAATTGCAACTTTTTTGTTGCAAATATGGACATGTAACTTACCAATGTCCATTCAAGAAAATTAGTCCAACAATTGATTTGGGTTCCTAAAGGAACCATGATCAAGTCTATGCAACATGATAAACAAGTTAGATTGGTTTTGAGGCACCCAAAAGTAAATGGGTACCTAAAAATAATTCCTTCTTGTAGAAACATACACCATCACATGCTAGGAGCAAAAGATGGTATCTTGATAGTGGATGCTCAAGGCATATGACCGAGATCCATCCCAATTCACCAAGCTCACTAGCATGGATTTAAGGCTATGTCACCTTCGAGACAACAACAAAGGCAAAATCATTGGCAAGGGAACCATAGGTAACAAATCAAGTTTTTCCATTGATGATGTGTTACTAGTTGATGAATTAAAACATAATCTATTGAGCATTAGTCAATTATGCGATAAAGGTTATATCGTTAGATTTGAATCAAATATATGCATTATTGAAAACCAAATCATAACATGACTATGATTGCTTTAAAACAAAATAATGTCTATACCATCAATCTTGATGAACTAAGTAATGAAATGTGTTTCTCCTCGCCATAAATGATGATGCTTGGCTTTTGGCATAGGAGATTAGGCCATGCAAGCATGAAAACAATATCTAAAAAAATCTCATCTCAAGAATTAGTACGAGGGATTCCTGATATAAAGTTTATTAAAGATAAGGTATGCATGCATGTCAACTAGGGAAACAAATAAAAAAACAAGCTTCAAACAAAAAAATCAAATTAGCACCACTAGACCGCTATTCCTGATCCATTTGGACTTATTTGGACCAATTGATACAACAAGTCTAGGTGGAAGCAAATATGCTTTTTGTGATTGTGGATGACTACTCTAGATACACTTGACCTATTTCTTAGCTCACAAAAGTGATTGTTTCAAGTGTTTCTCTAAATTTTGTAAACTCACTCAAAACGAAAAAAGGGTTCATGATTTCATCAATTCGAGTGATCATGGTGGCGAATTTCAAAACCATGACTTCCAAAATTTTTGTGAAGTAAATGGATACAATCATAACTTCTCCACTCAGAAATCCCCAACAAAATGGAGTGGTTGAAAAAAAAATAGAAACCTACAAGAATGGCAAGAACTATGTTAAACGAACATAGTTTACCTAAGTATTTTTAATGGGCCGTCAAATACGACTTGCTACATCATGAATAGAGTCCTAATAAGACCTTCCTTATCAAAAACTCCCTATGAATTATGGAATAACAAAAAACCAAATATTTCCTATTTTAAAGTTTTCTATTGTAAATGCTTTATTTTAAAATGAAAGGGATGCCTTAGGAAAATTTGATGCAAAAAAAATCATGAAGGCATCTTTCTTGGTTACTCTTCCGTTTCAAAAGCTTTTCGGTTTTTAATAAAAGAACCTTAGTAATTGAAGAGTCTATTCATGTAGTTTTTTTAATGAAGTCTCAAATTGTAAGAAAAAATGATTTTGATGATGATCTTGGTTTTGATAATTTGAATTTAAATGAACCCCTCCTCAAAATAGCAACTTGGATGCACCTTCTTCCAAATTTCCTTACCTAAGGAATGGAAGTATATAGATGCTCATCCAAAGGAGCTAATTATAGGGATACATCTAAAGGGGTTCAAACTCGTTCCTCTTTCAAGAATTTTTATGCTTAATGTCACCTTCCTCTCTCAAATTGAACCTAAGTGCATTGACGAGGCCATAAAAGATGATTTTTGGATTATTGCAATGCAAGAGGAACTGAATCAATTTGAGAGAAACAAGGTGAGGAGCTTGTTCCTAGACCTAGTGACCATTTAGTCATTGGTACTAAGTGGGTCTTTAGAAACAAGCAAGACGAAAAAATGGTATCGTGGTTAGAAACAAGGCTAGATTAGTGGCCAAAGGTTTCAACCAAGAAGAAGGTATCGACACGAAGAAACCTTCGCCTCCGGTGGCTTCGATTAGAAGCCATAAGGATGCTCCTTGCCTATGCTAGTAGTTACAATTTTAAACTATTTCAAATGGATGTCAAAAGTGCCTTCTTGAATGGTTTTATTTCGAAGAAGTATATGTCTAACAACCTCCGGATTTGAAAATTCTCTTCTTCCTAATCATGTATTCAAATTAACTAAGGCTCTCTATGGCTTGAAACAAGCTCCTAGAGCTTGGTATGAAAAGGCTTAGTTCCTTTCTTATTTTAAATAATTTTACCAAAGGCAAGGTTGATACTACACTGCTTTATTAAACATTTTGAAAATAATTTTCTTATTGTACAAATTTATGTTGATGATATTATTTTTTGGCTCTTGGATGAATCACTATGTGAATCATTTGCCAAATCTATGAGTCTTGAATTTGAAATGAGTTTAATGGGGAATTAACTTTCTTTTTTAGGATTACAAATCAAACAACTTAAGGATGGTATATTTCTTAACCAATCTAAATATACATTAGAATTGTTAAAACGATTTAACATGGATAATTCAAAAAGCAATAAACACCCCTATGAGTACTTCACTAAGTTAGATATGGATGAAAATAGTGAAAACTTCGATCAAAAAATATAGGGGAATGATAGGTAGTCTACTCTACCTTACCGCTACTAGACCGATATATCATGTTTAGTGTAGGACTTTGTGCTAGGTTTCAATCAAATCCTAAACTATCTCATCTTAAAAAGTGTTAAAAAGAATATTTAGGTATCTTAAAGGAACTCCAAATTTAGGCTTATGGTATCCAAAAAACTGAAATTTGATTTAATGGCCCTCTGCGGGATCTTTTTTTGGCATGATGTAGGATAGATAGAAAAGAGTACATCCTAACATGCCAATTTTTAGGACATGCACTTGTTTCTTGGACTTCCAAGAAACAAAATTCAAGAATACTATCTATCTGGCCGCTTCCAATACATTTACAAGTGCATGCCGTGTACAAGTTGTTTGGATGAAAATACATTGGAAGACTATGGAATTCACTTTAAAAATATTCCCATAAAATGTGATAATACTAGTGCCATATGTCTTACTAAAAAATCCAATTCAAAGATTCTAGAACTAAGCACATCGACGTTAGGGCATCATTTCATACGTGATCATGTCCTTAACAATAATGTTGTTCTAGAATTCATTGACACAAAGCATCAATTAGCGATATATTCACAAAAGCCTTGAATGAAGACCAATTTGAATTCATTAGAAGGGAATTAGGTATGTTAAATTATCCCTAAACAATAAACTTGTTTGATTGGATTTTCCAGAAAGTCTTTCATCTTCTTTCTATTTCTGAATCTAATCATTTTCCTTCAAATTCCATATGACATGTTGTGAAATCTCAAATCGATTTTGATGACTTGATTATGAATTTCAAGTTACCAATTTGATTTAAATAAGTTTGATCTAAATCATAATCTTGATCTTGCAAAATTGGAATCACAATAATATCTTTGGCATTCATGACTTGAAACATTGTATGCTTAAATTAATCATTCTCCTATGTTTCAAAATTCTTTAAATGCCTTATATGATGATTGAAAAGTAATGTTGAGATTTTAATGAATTTAATGATTTGAATGAGTTTGTATTCGAATTATGATCTTGATTTTGTGAAATTACTACTTGAATTTTTTTATCCCAATCTCTCTCTTGTACATCTACAATTTCTATTATTTATAGAAAGAATAGATTAGATAATATGAATGCATGCTGAATTTTCCTCTAAAATGTACTCACAGAAGTATTTTTTGCATACTCAATTTTCAATGATAAAATCGTTGTATGACAAAATATGTGCTTCAAGTCTCATTTCCCTTTTGTTGATGACAAAGGGGAGAAAAGTGATGACTTATATCATTCTTAATAGCATGACAAAATATGAATTGCAAAAATCATTAAGAAAAGTGATTGATATGAATGACTTATATGCCTTGCAAAATCCTTGAAAATATCACAAGATTGATTGATCATATCGGGTTATGATTTGAAATATATATTGATCATATCTCGGGTTATGATTTTTTCAGAAGTTTTGTATTCACTATTGTTTAAAAGGATCACGATAAGCTCTACGCTTAGAACTTATCGGGTTATGCTGAATCCAATGGGATGGAATTCAAGTGGTTTTATCCTCTCATAATATGGCATATAGATAGGGGAGTTATGTTTATCCGTCATCAATTGATTGTCATCATCAAAAAGGGGAGATTGTTGAATCTCGATTTTGATGATAAAATCAATTGATAGGTTATTTGATCTAATCCATATTATTGAGTTAAGTATGCGGATTAACTACGATAAACAAAAACACAAAGCAAGAATACCGAGTCGAAGTTTGATGAACCTTTAAGAGTTCGATGAATCGTTTGAGATGTCACGAACCAACCGAGAAGAAATCGAATCATTGGAAGTTCAAAGAGATCGTTGGAGGTTCAGAGATCACCGAGAAGTCTCATTACTCATTAAAGTCATCACAAAGTTCGAGCATGCTTGGACCCCGTCGAAGGAAGTTCGTCGGAAAAGCTCACGAACAAGACTTGACGTCATGGGTTATTAAATTGCTTAGGATGTGTTTTGTTATGTAGTTCACTTGTAATTAGGATTAGGATTAAGAAGATAATCCTATATCCTCGTTAGGGGCCAATCAAATAAAAAGTCGATTTGGTTTGGGCTAAAAGAAAGCCAAACCAAGTGAATCGAGAGCTGGGTGGTGTAACCAAAGGCACCCGAAAGTGTTGGGCTAGGACACCTCGAAAACGAAGCCCGATGGCACCGCCCAAAGACTTACCCGGGCAATGGCAATCGGTTATCGGGGGGCACCACCAAAGATCGGGAACCCAAAGAGGATTTGAATTTTGGAGCCCAAATTTGGAGCCCAAATTTGAATCCTCTTGAGGCCTATAAATACCCCTCAAATCTCAAATTGAGAACACAACCTTTTGAGCAAAGAAGAGTTTGAGAGAAAAAATCTTAGAAAAGTGTTAGCTTTCTTTCTTTTCAATTTGCTAGTGTTCACCTCATCTCTTCTCGAAAATCTGAAGAGAGTGAACCGCTTGTAAAGAGTTGTAAGAGGGTATTTACCCTTCCATTTCAAGAAGCTTGCTAGTGGAAGGTGGGAGCCTCATCGAAGAGGGGCCTCATAAGAAGTGAGTAGGTCATTTGACCTCGAACCACTCTAAAATCTACATGTGATCCGTGGTTTTGCGTTTCATTCTTTGTTATTTATATTATTGCAAATCTTCTTATATGCTCTGGTTCCTTATTACTTTTGCTGCGCATATTTAAGAATACGCTTTCAAGATTAAACTTGTCAAGTTCCGCTCTCTTCATACGAAAGATTTTTTGATAAAACCGAAGTTTTTATCCACTGCACTAATTCACCCCCCCCTCTTAGTGCTGCTCCGATCCTAACAAGCCATCGCGGGTGCTTGACTTCTTCTATGGAGTCCGCTGCCAAAAGTCGCTCCTCCTCCTCACGGCCATCTAGGCCTCCGTCGTGATGTACCGGTTCGCCCGCTGGAGCATATCTGGTACCATGGTGGGTGGTCGCTCCACGAGGGACCAGAGAAATTTGGAAGGTCGCAGACCTATCATAAACGCCTACATTAACAGAGAGGGATGAGTGTCCGGCAACCCCCGGATTTGTGTTGTAAAACGATTCACAAAATGGGAGAGGGACTCGTCCTCCCTCTGGTTGAGTCCGAGGAGAAGTGTCGCGGAAGGCTTCGGTCGTGCATAGGCCACGAAGTGGAGCTCGAAGTCCTTGACGAGCTGGTTGAAGGAGGCGATCGTCCCGGTCTTCAGACCGTTGTACCATGTGTGGGCTGGCCCCCAGAGAGTCATGGGAAACACTCTGCACATCAGAGTATTAGAGGTTCCGTATAGCGCCATTTGGGCACGGAAAGCGGCCACGTGGTCCGCTGGGTCGATGGCGCCGTCATATGCGTCCAAAGAGGGTAGCTGGAAGTCCGGGGGGACTGTCTGATCCTGTATCTCGGGTGCGAACGGGGACCCTTGGTGTGCGTCCTTCCCGAGCTCTCCCTTTGACCTTCGAACCTCCTTCTGCACCTCGTCTAGTCGCTGGCTGATGAAGCGCAACTGGACTCGAAGAGAGTCGGTAGGATCTAGAGTTAGTGCATCGGGTTCCGGGCGGCCCCTCGGGTTCGCCGTCACTCGATCCCCAAGTGGGGCCAATGGGACCCGAGGCGAAGCGGGAAGCTCTCGAGGTGGTGTGCGGGCTTGAACAGGCGGCTCCTATTGCCGCAGTGGTTGGATCGCAGGCGGGTGCGTCGGATGAGAAACGAGCGGGATAATGGTTTGCACCATACCCGTCAGAGCTCGAACTTGATGAGCGATGTCCTAAAAGGCCTCGGATGACACTGGCGACGAGTCGTTAAATAACCGCCAATGGCGCTCTGAGGCTGCGGCGGGGTGCTCAGCTCGAGGTTCTTCACGCGGGGGTGTTCCCCCGGAGCTCCGATCGGGCGTGACCCCTCAGCCGCGAGCTCGTCTGAGTCGATCGGGCGATCCCTTGAAATTCGGGCCCTCCTTCTAGCGCCAAAACTGTTAATGTAAACAACCTTAAGTCGTGGCCTCGGGGCCGACGCGGCTTGGTTCGGGTCCAGATGACGGGGATCTTTACGAGACGCCTTTCGAAAGCCACCGAGGCGGCCAGTGTCTTTGGGCTTGGACGGTGTTGTTGTCTCCTTCGAAATGGAACTCCTCGCCGTGTGTCTCCTGGACCTTCGGCCTCGCCCGCAAGACAAAGGCTCCGCCTGGGTGTTCGGCCCGCAACCCTCCGATGATCAAGTTAGTCGATGTCAAAGGGATTCGATGAAGAAGTCCTTTTTATTCTTTTTTCGCGCAAGGTCCGCCAGTACCATACCGCACGGCCGCGCGTTTACCCGTGCTCTCGATCGGTACGCAGACGATGTATCGAGCAATCGAAGCAATCGCATACATGCATTACTACATGGCTACTGATGCAATCGATGCAAAGATGTTCGGTGCGGTGATAAAGGCGGTCCGCTGCATCGTTGACCGTCGTCAGGTGGTACGGTCCGTCTGGCGGAACCTTGCTTTTCCTCCGTTGAAATGCGAGGGTATTTATAAGGAAGCTTATCGTTTCTCGCGTGCGTCCCGCCAGGGGGCAAGGCGGTAGTGTCGACATTGGTGTTGGCGTGGCGTGAAGAACCGAGCCCGAGCGGTTATCGCCGGCCGGCCGCTCGTCCGTTTGACCGTGCACCGTCAAGGTCGATCGAGGAGTGGAGAGCATCCGACGTCGCCTTAGTCTTATCATAATTACTATCCTCATCAAGATACATTACAAGTCAGTCTAAAATAAGAATCTTTAGCAATGGTTATCTGAGCCACTGAGTTTGCATTAACATCAATATTGACAAATTTATCCTGGAAATTGTTGGAAAGAAAAACTTAGATCGTTCATCATATTAGGAGGTTGTCAGCTTTACCCCTACTGGTATTTGGTACTGTGTCAATGTGCCGCCATTACTGGTGATTAGAGCTTTGCCATCTTTTTTAAGTGGCTATAAAACTATGCATCTGTAACCATTTTTCTTGTTCCATATACAACTTTTTATACAACAACATGATACATTTTTGCATAAATAAATAAATTTCATGTAAAGAAAAGAAACTATTATATTTGACCCTCTCTCTCTTTCTCTCTCTTTCTTCTTCTTATACCTACCTACTCTTTTTACCTTGAAAATTGGTTGAAGGTCAGTGGTTGGCCATTAGTGGGAGAATTTGTCATTGACAGCAGACTCATTTGAAATTTTAGAGTTTTCCAACTTTTGTGTTGCAGTTCAGACTGTAGTTTCCGCATCCTTGCTTTAGTATAGCATTCATTATATGTCTCATTATAAAATAAAGAAAGAAAGAAAAATGAGCAAAATTTGGATGTTTGATTCCTAAATGAATGCATCTGCACGGCGTACAAATAAGTTTAAAATGAGAAAATTTTGCTTTATAAGAAAAATCTCAAATGTTGCACGAGAACCAACCATGGACAAACCTAACAAATTTTGACGAAGAAAAAGCAGAGCGGTCATGGCCTTTTTTACTTTTCAGTGATTATTGTAGCTTTGTCATCTTTTATTTTCACCTCTTGATTCATTTAGTAGTCCCTGTAAATGTTGGTGTAAAAAATTAAAATTAAAAAAATTAAATATAATTATTTTTTCTGGGGTCATTCAGTTCTATGGAACAATATGTCAATGGAAGGTTGTTGGTCAAATAAGAGAAATGTATGATATATTACATCATACTTTTTGCCGCTTCCTAATTTCGTAGTCTTGTGCCATTGCACCTGCCCTTTTCCATGAGCTTTTGCATGTCTTTATCTGATCTTATTAAAGATAAAAAAAAATAACTAGAAAGAGTCTGGTGTTATGCTATCTAATTCTCTCGTTTACCCTGAGTTCATGGATTCATGTTCCTGCCTCTTGAATGGCCCATGTAACTTGTTTTATCTGTTGCTCTATCTATCTTTTTGGTAAATGGAATCTCCTTGCTTCTTGGCAGGCAAAACAAGGCTCTGGATGCCTGCCTTGCATGATGATGTGGAAGAGCTGAATTCCCGAGTGAAAGGACCCAACCGACGCACTCGCCGGTTACTCGGCAAATAGGGGCTGCAGATGTTCAATCATTCAGGATAGCAGATAAGCAAGTCCTTATATTATATTTTTTTTACCCACTTCTATTTCCATTATATGGCCACTTTTCAGCTTTTGCACATGAATTATTACATTCTTCCTGTTTATTATTACTGATTCTGTTGTAACACTTGATTCCCTTTGTACGTGTTTCCCTGTCTACATAAGCATGTGATGTCAAATTTGCATTAGAGTGCATTTAAAGAACTCCGTATCATGTTAAGGTAAAGGCATGCTTGAGCTCCATATGTTGATAGCCAGAGTTCCATGCAACGCAAGACCCCTCAGTGCTTCCATTCGTTTTATGTCTTTTTTCACTCGATGGAGACGGTGCCTGTTCCATCATACATTCACCGAACAATCATGATCGGACGGTTCAGATCCGTTATAATCAAGCCAGCCGCTTGATGCTCTCCCAACAACGGTCCAGACCAGACTGGAGAGAGCATGCCAGTCTTCATCGCCCCCGACGCTCTGGGGGAGACTGATAGCAATGACAGCCGCGGTATCCTTGAACCACCATCGTCACCATCCCCGCCTCGTTCCTCCGGCATCGGAAAGCTCTTGTGGCGACTCCCTCACGGCGTCGCTCGCCTTCGGTGCCAACCCCTAAGGGCGTTGAAGTAAGATTTAGGGCACACGAATTGTCGGGTTCTGGATCCCCATCACAAGAGTCAGATTTATCCTTAATTATTTTGATACCAACACTTGATGGTTTTGAGAGATAGGTAGTGATAGGGTACAATTTGGCAGCATGGCCTTTGATAGCATATCACAGCCACGATAGCACTGATGTGAAACTTAAAAAGACAATGTAGCATACCACGTCAGCGACTCAAAAATGCGACCATCCTACCAGCTTGTACAAGGCTGTCCAAGTGGCACCGTCGGGTATGAAGCTGCCTCGGAAGGTTCGGAACGATATCGTCGGGTATAGAGTCACCCTGGAATGCTCGGGATGGTGCCGCTTGGCGACGATCTGTGCAGGCCAACCGTCGTCCGCGGAATGACGTTGTCGAGTATAGAGCCGTCCCAGAATGCTCAGGACGATGTCACTCGGTGCCGATCCATACAGGTCGATCATCGTCAGTGCACAAAGGCATGAGCCGACCGCTTAAGGGGTCAACGATCATTAACATACAGGGTACGACCGATCCCCGTGTGCAGGTATAAAAACCCACCACCTGGCTAGCACCAAGAGGGACTTTTTTTCACTACACTCAACTCACTCTCATTCCACTCAATGCTAACTTGAGCTTCGGAGGGGTTGAGTCGGGAAATCCCCCTCCCGACCTCGACCTATGTGTAGGGATCGACGACGAAGAAACCAACAACAAGACTCTTAGGTCATAGCTCAACCCGATCGGATGCCCAATCCCGCCTCCCGAGTCTTTGCATGAGCAACCTTGCACATTCGGGATCGGAGTAAGTCATGTTGACTGCTCGGCCACAGCATAAAGGTTCACTAATATTTTGGCGCTAGAAGGAGGGCCCGATGTCATAAAAACACCCTCAGCCGAACAACCCGGAGGAGCATCCCAGAGAAGAGCTACACCCGACCTTCGGGTTCGGAGGGCAACCCCCACTCCCTCCGAGCCTAAAAGGAAACACCTTAACCACAACCCCAAGCCGCTATTAGCGACTATTCAATGATCTTGGGTTGTCGCCTCCCGGAACTAGCATGGGGCAACCTCCCATCTCAACTAAGGCATTCCTTAGCCTCACTCACCAGGTCCAAGCTTTGGCAGGGGTGATGCAGACCATCATCCCTTTAGTCCCTCAGCTAGCCTAACGGTCAGCGATGCCTCAACCACTACAATGGCAACCGCTAGCTCCTGGTCCCCCATCACCATCGGCCCCTCAACAGCCCATTGTGGTGAACATTACCCCATCACCCGAGGAGCTATTAGAGAACCTATGACTTGGTAGACTCTCTCCGGGCTCAGTTGCGCTTGGTCAATTGACGTCTTGATGAAGTCCAAAGGGAGTTCCATAAATCCAAGGAAGAGCTCGGCGAGGTTCCCCCGGGAGGGTCACCCTTTGTACAGGAGGTCCAGGACAAGCTCATCCCGCAAAGCTTTCGTCTTCCTACGCTCAAAACCTACGATAGTAGCTCCGACCAAATGGAACATGTTGCAGCATTTCGAGCCCAGATGGCCTTATACGACACTTTGGATGCCCGAATGTGCCGAGCATTCCCTACAACTCTCCGAGGCCCAGCATGGATGTGGTATAGCCGACTTAGGCCGACCTCGGTTGCATCCTTCAATAATTGGCCAGAGAATTTGAGCTAAATTTCCTGGCCAGTGCATAGCCAAGGCCATCTGTAGTCGTGCTTCTCGGCCTCAACCAAAAAGACAATGAGCAACTCTCCCAATTTGTCACCCGTTTCGCTAATGTGATCCAAGGAGTCCCTGATGCTCACCCTTCTTTGCTAATGTATGCATTTTTTATGAGTCTGCAACTGTCCAGATTATTCTAGTCACTAGTCAAACGATCGGCGATGACCGTCCCCGAGATGCTTCAGTGCATGAACCAATACATAGTCGTCGAGGTGCTGGTGGCAGGAAGGCGCGAAGAGCATAAGAGGCCCCATGCAGAGTCATCCTGAGGGCAACCTTCTATCACGAACGGTCGTCGCGCACCCGCAACAACTCCGTTCAACGAACCGTTCGTCGCTCTCATCTACATGTACAGCTGCTTGGCAGCATGTTTTGTCTTGGTTTTGAGTCATTTTGCTTGTAAAAATGTAAGTTCGAACAAGTTGCAGTGCTACAAAGCAATCGCTCACTGAACCGAGCAAAACAACCCCAAAATAGCTCCATTTTCGTATGCCACGAGCTGTTTTCTGCATTCCGCTTCCGCTCACAAAACGTCAGCCATCTCAGCCCCTTGGAACCACTCGGGTGGCACAAGGCTGGATGGGGCTTTGGTATAGTGTCGGGCGTTGAACAATCTTTCGCAAGTTCACATGTTACCTTGACGGGAACTTGTTGTCGCGCCCGGCACCCGGTGAGCAACTGTTTGTGGACTTGCAGCTATTTGTTTAACCTTCTAAAGTCCTTGTTTCCCCCCTCTCCCTCTTTTCTCTTGTGCATGCAAGGTGCTCACTGAATTGCTTGTAAAGCTTCCCCTTTTCGCGAGACGTCGGGACTTGTCCATCGCTCGTTCTTCGAACGAATCAACTTTCTCTTTTTATAGATCCTTCGGGACCTGTGAGAGGTTGCAAGTGGGCAGATCTTTGTGGACACAAATCGCAAGGGCAAAGCACGATTTAGGCAACACAAGTTAAGTTCACGTCTTTGCCGCAAGGGTGCCTCGCGACTTAGGCAACGCAAGCTAAGTTCGCGTCTTTGCCGCAATGGTGCCTCATGCCTTAGGCAATTCCAGCTAAGGCCATGACACTTCAGGCCCGCCTAGAAGAAGACTCAACCGACCCGACCTACCGCTCCCAAAGCCCTCTCTCCCACCATTGAATTCATCCAGAACAGAAATCTTCCTCCAGATCAGAGAGAGAGGACTTTTAAGAACGCTTAACCTGATGAAGACTCCCCGGGAACTCAAAAATCATTCAAAGTACTATCGATTTCATCGCGACTATGGTCACGACACCGAGGAATGCCATGACTTGAAGAACTAGATTGAAGAGTTCATCCATCGAGGACACCTAAGACACTAGATCAGAAGGCCATGAGAAACCTCTTGGTACCTCGCGGGTCCCATTAAATAGCATATCGACATGATCATCGGTGGGCTAGCCTCGGGAGGAGATACCATGTCGGGACGAAAAGCTTATGTTCGGGCTGCTATAGAAAAATGCCCTAGACAATGACAGGAGCCTGAGATCACCTTCCCGGCAGAAGAAATTGAGCAACCCAACCATGATGACGCACTAGTGATCTCGATTAGGATTGCTAATGCTCAGGTCAAAATGATCATGATAGACACCGGAAGTGCCACCGACATCCTTTACTTTGACGCCTTCCAGAAGCTTGGCTTAACCAAAGAAGATCTTACTCCGATGATGTCGGCTCTAACGGGGTTCACAGGAGACTCCATCTCACCCCTCGGCACCGTCATTTTGCCGATTACCTTGGGAGAAGAATCAAGATCCAAGAATGTCGTGGTGACTTTTATGGTTTTGGAGCTCCCCTCGGCATACAATGCCAACTTGAGCCACCCGACCCTCAACAAGTTCAGAACCATCATCTCCACCTACCATTGGGCGATAAAATTCCCAACCCGAGCCGGGGTCGGGGAAGTCCAGAGCAACCCTCAGGAATTAAGACGATGCTATCTGACGGTTGTAACGCTACCCAAAAAATGGAAGCATGAGAAGACCATCGCAGACCCTCGGAACGTCGCAAAACCATCACAGCATCTCGAACCAACCGAACATACCTAGAGACTTCGCTAGACAGGAACTGACTCGATAGGATCGTGAAGATCTGGTTAGAACTCCTAGAGGAAGAACAAGTATAGCTCATCAACTTTTTGACCAAAAATGCCGACGTCTTCACTTGGTCGCCAAAAGACATGCCCGGGATTGATTGAAAAGTGGCACAACACTACCTGAACATCTGCCCCCAAACACGACCAATGAAGCAGAAGCCGCGAATGCAGGCCCCCCGATCGACAAAAGGCGATAAGTGATGAAGTAGAGCTGTTGCTAGCGATGAGATTTATAATCGAGGCAAAATACCCCCATTGGTTATCAAATATAGTCCTCGTTAAAAAATCTAATGGAAGCTGGAGAATGTGCACTAACTACACCGACTATAACCGAGCCTACCCAAAGGACTGTTATCCACTTCCAAGGATCGACCAGCTGGTCGATACAACCTTGGGACATTAGATTCTCTTGTTCATGGATGCCTTCTTGTGATACAATCAAATCAAAAAGACCCCTAAGGACCAGGAACATACTGCCTTCATCATACACTAAGGAGTCTACTACTACAAGGTCATGATGTTCGGGCTAAAGAATGCCGGGGCAATATACCAAAGAATGGTGAACAAGATGTTCGCTCATCAGATTGGGAGAAACATGGAGGTTTACGTCGACGATATGATCGTGAAAAGCAAGTTCGTTCGAACTCACCTAGCGGACCTGGCAGAGATGTTCGAGACGATAAGGAAGTTCGACATGCGCCTCAACCCTGCCAAGTGTGCCTTTAGCGTCGGTTCGAGAAAATTCCTCGGCTTTATCATCCACCAAAGGGGGATAGATGCCAACCTCGAGAAGGTTCAAGCCATCATCAACATACAATCCCCCTGCTCAGTAAAGGAGGTACAACGTCTAACTAGTAGACTTGCTACTCTCACCCGATTCTTGTCCCGATCAGGAGACAAATGCCTGCCCTTTTTTTGAGCTTTAAGGAGCCCGAAGGACTTTAGGTGGACCTCAGGATGCGAGGAGGCCTTTGCCCAGCTCAAGGAACATCTCACCCGACTACCCCGACTTACCTTGGTTGATCCAAATGAACCGCTCAGCCTCTACCTCGTGACATCTGAACACACGGTCAGTTTTGTCCTAACCAGGGAGGATTCAGGGGCGCAATAACCAATCTACTACACGAGTTACATCCTGAATGGACCCGAGGCATGATACGAACCGATTGAGAAGTTGGCCTTGGCGCTTGTACAGATGGCCCGGAAGTTGCGCCCGTATTTCCAAGCCCACCCGATCCAAGTAGTGACCGACCAACCATTAAGGCAAATTCTATCTAAATTTGACATATCAAGGCGAATGCTCAAATGGTCAGTAGAGCTCGGAGAATTTGACATATAATACATCCCAAGGATGGCCATAAAAGCTCAAGCCATTGCTGACTTCGTCCTGGAGTAAACCCCTCCTGAGAACAATAGCGATGTGTACACTGAGCAACGATGGACCCTACATGTGGATGGCTTGGCAATTGTCAAAAGAGGAGGAGCCGAACTGGTTCTAAAGGGACCCAATGGCCAACAATATAGACACGCACTTGGCTTCGATTTCAAAGCTACCAACAATGAAGTTGAATATGAAGTGCACCTGTCCGGTCGTAGAATAGCCCTAGAGCTCTAGGTAAGTAGCATTGTGGTTTTCACCGACTCACAGTTGGTAGTCGATCACATTAATGGGGATTGTGTTAGGATCAAGAGCAGCACTAAGAGGGGGGGGGGTGAATTAGTGCAGTAGAAATATTACGTCGATTCAAAAGCCTTCGTACGATAAAAATCGATTTTGACTCAAATCGTTTGTTTCACTTTGAATAAGTAGAGAAGAAAAGGTTGGGCAATTTGCAATGTAGTAAAGATGAATGTAGTAAAGAGAATTTGCAGTAAGGAAAGAACACACCAGAATTTATAGTGGTCCGATCGTTGTGACCTACATCTACTTTTGATTCCTCCTCCATCGAGGTCACCAGCGTCCACTAATGGTCCTCCTTCAATAGGCGAAGACCAACCACCTCTTTACAACACTTTCTTCTTTTCACGGGTTTAGGAGATAACCCTTACAAGCCTCACTCCTCTTTCTTAGATGATTACAAAGCTAAGAGAGGGAGGAGGACTCTTCTCACTTTTAAAACACTTTTAACACCCCAAACACTTAAGATTTTTCACACTTTTGATTGTACTTTTATTACCCTTCCATGCAGAAAAGGATGGGGTATTTATAGGCATCAGTGGCTTCAGAATTGGAGCCAAAAAGTATCACTTCCCCATATTTCGGGGTACTAGCGGTACCATCGCATTATTGGGTGGTACCGTCGCTTAACTCTCTGACACTAGACGGTACCACCACCAAGTCTGGTGGTACCACCGCTTAACAGAGCTCTCGAAGATTGAGCTCTAGCGGTACCATCGCCTGACAGGCGATACCATTACTGGCAAGTAATAACTGTCAACGGTACCACCGCCCAGAACACTTGGGAGACCGAGTCTCAGGCGGCGACCGTGACTTCAGGTGCGGAATGGGTTGTTCAATCCAACCCAATTCAATCCTATTAAGGGCCCAATTGGTCCCTAACCGAGTTAGTGGGATTATCTCTCAATCCTAACTCAACTTAAGGTCTAACTAAAATAATTAAGACATTTAACAAAGCATTCTTGTTCCGGTTTGTCAATTGTTCTTTCGGCGAGCTTTTAGCGAACTTCCGACGATCTCTCGGCAATGTTCCGGCAGACTTCCGACAAGCTCCTGGACTTCACGACGGTCTTCTTAGCGAGTTCCGATGAGCTTCTTTGGCAAGCTCCTGGACTTCTCGGTTAATTCCAGCGGAACTTCCGACGAACTCTCGAACTCCCAACGAAATCTCGATCTTGACTCCGGCATAACATTTGCTTTATGTCTTACCGCTATCGTAGTTAATCCTGCACACTTTTCTCAACATATATATCAGATCAAACAATTTACGAATTGATTTTATCATCAAAATCCGAAATTAAACAATCTTCTCCTTTTGGATGATGACAATCAATTGATGACGAAGTTAACCTTAACTCCCCCTATCTATATGCTATGCTTGAGAAAAGACATTCTTCAATTCAAGGTCTTTGAATTCACGCATCAAACTGATAAGTTATTTTCATTTAAACTTATCAACATGTACATCATGATACTTATCATGATTTTCTAATTCAAAATACGATACCACATATTTATCAATAAAAATGATGTCAAGGCATGACATCCATTTTCAAGTCCAATGATGATAAACAATCATCATTTTCAAATATGATATGAGTTTCGAATATGAAATTTAGCAAGATAACAATTCTCGATAAAAGATGACAATTCATCATTTTGAGGCATGGTATCAATTGTAAATAGCAAGTTAAGCTCATGATACCTTATCGTTATAATAGATATTTATCAAACATTCATGAAACAGTTCAAGTATCTACGATACATATGATGCATGCATTTTGAGGTAATTATGATAAAGATTTCAAATATTCATATGCAATACATTTTGATATGTTTCAAGTATGTGCAATGTATTTGATGATTCCAATTATATTTGCTCATATTTCAAGCATTCGTAATACATTTTATGCACTTATCTAAGACATTCATTTTGTCATCAATTTGTCACATTTCTCCCCCTTTGTCATCAACAATTCAACAATGCGTGGTAAAGATTCAAGCAAGTTTTACACTAATTTATCCAAACCATAAAGGAAGGTAAGCAAAAACTTTGCATGATAACTTTTTGAAAAGCTAACATTTTTACTTTAGTTGTGCAAGTTTCTTTTTGAAAAGGTAACCAAAAAGCTACCATAAAGGGCTTTTTGGTTCTTCTTTAGTTGTGCAAGTTTCTTTCTTCCTTCGTCAAAGAGAAATAAGAAGAGGAAGAAGGGTAAGGAAATATTCCATCAAGAACCAAATTTCATGAAAGGATTTGAACCAAGTCAAATTCAAAACAATAAATGAGTTTCATTAAATCATACTTTAATTTTAACAAAGAGAAAGGATTTGTGAAAAGGATCAAGATATCCATATAAAATCAAATCCTCATTCTTGCAAGTGATCATCACACACTAAAAATTCATAAAATTTTTCTTTCATGAGAAGAGTAAGGAAGAAGCATCAAATGAAGGATTAAAAATCCTTGAATGAAACTTCATAAATTAAATCTGTTAAAAATTCACAAGAGTGAAATCTGTGAGAGATGCATTTGTCAATGAATTCCATGAGTGAAGGGACTAAGTGTATCAAAAATTATTAAGTGATGGAGCATAAACTTGATATCAAGGAAGATAAAAATGAAATAAATTCATGAAAGCTTCATTGATGAAATATATGAAGAGAAAGATACTCAGAAAAAGAAATACAACAAACTCATGCATTCGGATAATTTAACATCTCTAACTCCCTTCTAATAAAATCAAATTGTTCTTCATTTAAAGGTTTTGTAAAGATATCGGTCAATTGATATTTCGTATCAATGAATTCTAAGATTACATCATGATTATTAACATGATCTCGTATAAAATGATGCCTAATGTCAATATGTTTAGTTCTAGAGTGTTGAATAGGATTTTTCGTTAAACATATTACACTTGTGTTATCACATTTTATGAGAATATTCTTAAGATAAATTCTATAATATTCTAATAAATTTTTCATCCATACGACTTATGCACAACATGCACTAGCTGCTATGTATTCGACTTCGGTTGTAGATAGTGTAAACGAGTTTTGTTTCTTAGAAGACCAAGAGACAAGTGCATGACCTAAGAGTTGACATGTTTTAGATGTGCTTTTTCTATCTAATCTATATTCAACAAAATCTGCATCAGCATACGCAGTTAATTCAAAGTTTTCGAATTTTGGATACCATAATCCTATATTAGTGGTTCCTTTAAGATATCTAAGAATTCTTTTAACTACTTTAAGATAAGATAGCTTAGGATTAGATTGAAACCTAGCATAAAGTCCTATGCTAAACATGATGTCCGGTCTAGTTGTAGTGAGGTATAGTAAACTACCTATCATACCCCTATAAGTTTTATGATCAAAGCTTTCTCCAGTTTCGTCAATGTCTAACTTAGTAGAGGTACTCATAGGAGTATTGATAGCCTTTGAATTATCCATATTAGATCGTTTTAGTAAGTCTAATGCATATTTTATTTGACTAAGAAAAATATCATTACTAAGTTGTTTGATTTGTAAGCCTAAAAAGAAAGTTAGTTCACCCATTAAACTCCTTTCAAACTCTTGGCTCATACTCTTGGCAAACGATTAATATAGATATTCATTTGTAGAACCAAAAATAATATCATCAACGTAAATTTGAACAACAAGAAAATTATTTTCAAAATTTTTAATAAACAATGTAGTATTGACCTTGTCTGCAGAGAAATTATTTTGGATAATAAATGAGCTAAGTCTCTCATACCAAGCCCTCGAGGCTTGTTTCAATCCATATAGAGTTTTAGTCAATTTAAACATATGATTAGAAAGATTATCATTCTCAAATTTGGGAGGTTATTCAATATAAACTTCTTCGGAAATAAAGTTATTAAGAAAAGTACTTTTAACATTCATTTGTAATAACTTAAAATTATTACTATTAGCATAGGCAAGGAGCATCCTTATGGCTTCTAATCATGTCACATGAGCAATGGTTCATTCATAATTGATACTTTCTTCTTGGTTGAAACCCTTGGCCACTAATTTAGCCTTATTTCTAACTATGATACCAAATTCATCTTACTTGTTTCTAAAGACCCATTTAGTACCAATAACTAAATGGTCATTTGGTCTCGGAATAAGCTTCCACACCTCATTTCTCTCAAATTGATTCAACTCTTCTTGCATTGTGATAACCCATGAATCATCTTTCAAGGCCTCGTCAATGCATTTAGGTTCAATTTGAGAAAGAAAAAACGACATTAGCACAAAAATTTTTAAGAGAAGAACTAGTTTGAATCTCTTTTGATGTGTCTCCTATGATTAGCTTCTTAGAATGAGCATCTACGTACTTCCGTTCCTTGGGTAAGGATGTTTCAGAAGAAGATGCATCGAAGTTGCTAGTTGAAAGAGAATGTTCATTTAAATTCAAAGCATCAAAAATAATATCATCGTCAAACTCTTTTTATTTTAATTCAGAAACTTCATTAAAGACAACATGAATAGATTCTTCTATAACCAAAGTTTTTTTGTTAAAAATACAAAGGCTTTAGAACTAGAAGAATAGCCAAGAAAAATCCTTTGATCAAATTTTGCATCAAACTTTTCTAAGGCATCTTTTTTCATTCAAGATAAAACATTTACAACCAAAAACTTTAAAATATGAAACGTTGGGTTTTTTATTGTTCCACAATTCATAAGGAGTTTTGGAAAGTAATTGTCTTACTAGAACCTTATTCATGACATAGCATGTCGTATTAACGGCTTTTGTCACGACCCGGGTCTGATGAGCTAACTGCGGGACGTTACGTAGTACACTCATCAGGCCCTTATAAGCTAATCACACATATTCCCCACTTCCAATGTGGGACTAATGGGATGTTACATTATCCCCAACTCAATTAGCTTGACGTCCTCGTCAAGGCCAGACATAACCCAGATCGAACCCTAGCACAGTGCATGTGAGGTTTAACTCAGTGGTGGCTCCACGCCGTGATGAGTTCTCTGACTCCATCCACGGGTAGCCCTTTCCTACTCGAGCCTTCTCACCCTGCCCAAATGTTAGGTCGGCTCTGATACCAAATGTCACGACCTGGGTCTGATGAGCTAACTGTCCAATAACACCACGGACCAAAATGCTTAAGCGGGACGTTACGTAGTACACTCATCAGGCCCTTATAAGCTAATCACACATATTCCCCACTTCCGAAGTGGGACTAATGGGATGTTATAATGGGATGTTACATTATCCCCAACTCAATTAGCTTGACGTCCTCGTCAAGGCCAGACATAACCCAGATCGAACCCTAGCATAGTGCATGTGAGGTTTAACTCAGTGGTGGCTCCACGCCGTGATGAGTTCTCTGACTCCATCCACGGGTAGCCCTTTCCTACTCGAGCCTTCTCACCCTGCCCAAATGCTAGGTCGGCTCGATACCAAATGTCACGACCCGTCCGATGAGCTAATCGTCTCAATAACTCCATTTTGGTCCTTGCAACCACGGACCAAAATGCTTAAGCGGGGCGTTACGTAGTACACTCATCGCCCTTATAAGCTAATCACATACATTCCCCACTTCCGATGTGGGACTAATGGGATATTACATTATCCCCAACTCAATTAGCTTGGCGTCCTCGTCCAAGGCGGACATAACCCAGATCGAACCCTAGCATAGTGCATGTGAGGTTTAACTTCGGTGGTGGCTCCACGCGTGATGAGTTCTCGACTCCATCCACGGGTAGCCCTTTTCCTACTCGAGCCCTCTCACCTCGCCCCAAATGCTAGGTCGGCTCGATACCAAATGTCACGACCCGTCCGATGAGCTAATCGTCGAATAACTCCATTTTGGTCCTTGCAACTTCTGGACCAAAATGCTTAAGCGGGACGTTACGTAGTACACTCATCAGGCCCTTATAAGCTAATCACACACATTCCCCACTTCCGATGTGGGACTAATGGGATGTTACATTAAATGTCACGACCCGGGTCTGATGAGCTAACTGTCCAATAACTCCATTTTGGTCCTTGCAACCACGGACCAAAATGCTTAAGCGGACGTAACGTAGTACACTCATCGTGCCCTTATAAGCTAATCACACACATTCCCCACTTCCGATGTGGGACTAATGGGATGTTACATTATCCCCAACTCAATTAGCTTGACGCCCCTCGTCAAGGCGGACATAACCCGATCGAACCCTAGCACAAAGCATGTGAGGTTTAACTTCGATGGTGGCTCCACGCCGATGAGTTCTCGACTCCATCCACGGGTAGCCCTTTTCCTACTCGAGCCTCTCACCCTGCCCAAATGCTAGGTCGGCTCGATACCAAATGTCACGACCCGGTCCGATGAGCTAACTGTCCAATAACTCCCTTTTTGGTCCTTGCAACCACGGACCAAAATGCTTAAGCGGGACGTAACGTAGTACACTCATCAGGCCCTTATAAGCTAATCACACACATTCCCCACTTCCGATGTGGGACTAATGGGATGTTACATTATCCCCAACTCAATTAGCTTGACGAGGCCGGACATAACCCGGATCGAACCCTAGCACGGTGCATGAGGTTTAACTCAGTGGTGGCTCCACGCGTGAGTTCTCTCGACTCCATCCACGGGTAGCCCTTTCCCTACTCGAGCCCTCTCACCCCGCCCAAATGCTAGGTCGGCTCTGATACCAAATGTCACGACCCGGGTCTGATGAGCTAACTGTCCAATAACTCCCTTTTTGGTCCTTGCAACCACGGACCAAAATGCTTAAGCGGGACGTAACGTAGTACACTCATCAGGCCCTTATAAGCTAATCACACACATTCCCCACTTCCGATGTGGGACTAATGGGATGTTACAACTTTGGCCCAAAAATATTTGGATAGGCTATGTTTGTTCAATATGGTTCTTGCCACTTCTTACAAGTTTCTATTTTTTCTTTCTACTACTCTATTTTGTTGAGGATTTCTTGGAGTAGAGAAATTATAGTTGTATCCATTAGATTCACAAAAATTTTGGAAATCACGGTTTTAAAATTTGCCACCTTGATCACTCTGAATTGATGAAATCATAAAGTCTTTTTCATTTTGAACAAGTTTACAAAACTTTAAAAAATACCTAAAGCAATCACTTTTGTGTGCCAAGAAGTATATCCACATGTATCTACTATAATCGCCCACAATTACAAAGGTGTATTTGCTACCTCATTGGCTTGATATATCAATTGGTCCAAACAAATCCATATGGATCAATTGCAATGGTCTAGAGGTGCTTATTTGATTATTTAGTTTGAAACTACCTTTTATTTGTTTTCCTAATTGACATGCATCACACACATTGTCTTTAACAAACTTAAAATGTGAGGAATACCTCTTACAAGTTCTTAGATGAGATTTGAGAGATTAGTTTTATGCTAGCATGACCTATTCTCTTATGCCAAAGCTAAGTATTGTCATTCAAAATCGAAAAACACATTTCATTACAAAGATCATCAATGTCAATATTATATATATTATTTTATTTTAGGACAATTATAGATGTATTTTTGTGTGATTTTTTAATAATGCAAGCATTGGATTCAAATCTAATGATGTATCGTTTATCACATAATTGACTAATGCTCAGGATTATGCTTTAATCCATCAACCAATAACACATCTTCAATCAAAAAGTTGGATTTGTTACCTATGGTTCTTTTGCCAATGATTTTACCCTTGTTGTTGTCTTCAAAAGTGACATACCCTTCGTCTAGACTAGTGAGTTTAGAGAATTAAGATGGATCTCCGGTCATATTCCTTGAGCGTCCACTATCAAGGTACCATCTCTTGCTCCTAGCTTGTAATGGTAAATATTTCTATAAAAAAGGATGATTTTTAATTACCCATTTGACCTTGGGTGCCTCAAAAATCGATCTACTCAACTTATCATGTTGTATTGAGTTCTTTATGGTTCCTTTATAAACCAAAATCAATTTGTGTAGACTACATCTCTTAAACGAACATTGATAAGCAACATGTCCATATTTGCAACAAAAGTTTTATTTATTTCAGAGTGAAACATGCAAGATAGGGCCTTTAACAAAGGTGGTTAGATTTTGGTGAGAGATACTCACAAATCCTATTCCGTCTCTTCTATGAACATGACCCTTATTGGCAAGGATCATGTTCAAAGACTTGCTACCAACCTGAAACTTTTCTAAGGTTTCTTTGGGTAGCAAGTTTTCCTTTTTAAGCATTTATAATTCATCACATTTTGTGCAAGGAGCTAAACTATCATTGTACTCAACTTTTAATTTATCAAAATCACTAACAAGAGAAGCATGCTCCTTTTTTAACAGTTTATACTTTTTACTAACTAATTTATATTCATTAAATAAATCATGAAAAATACTTAGTAATTCATCAAAAGATAAATTTGCATCTAATAAATTACTTATCTCATCTCCGATAGCCATTAGTGCATAGTGAGCAACTTGCCCTATGTTGGTTGGCTCCTCTTCTTCGGATGCACTTGAGTCGTCCCAAGTTGCTTTAAGAGTCTTCTTCTTCTTTGGTTGCTTCTTCTTTGCTTGAGGACATTTGCTTTTGAAATGTCCCGGCTTCTTGCATTCATAGCATATAACTTGTTCTTTCTTGGGTTCAAATTTATTTTTAGTGTCATTTTTAGATTTATTCCTTTTTATGAATTTTTTAAACTTTCTTGTCAAGAGTGCCAAGTCATCATCATAGTCCTCATCACTTAAATTTTCTTTCAAGTGGTCTTCTTGAGTTCTTAGTTGTTAAGATCAAGAGTTGGCACTAAGAGAGGGGGTGAATTAGTGTAGTGGTAAAATAACGTCGGTTTAAAAACTTTTGTACGATAAAAACTAATTTCAACGAAAATCGATTTCGGAAGCTTAATAACTTGGAAGCGTATGGAAGCGTAGTGACTAAGTAAAGTAGTTTGCAGTATGTAAATGGTAAGAATAAAATGCAAACCAGAGAACACAACAATTTTAGAGTGGTTCGGTCAACATGACCTACATCCACTTTCGACTTTCTCCTCCGACAAGGTCACCGGTGTCCACTAGAGGCCTTCTTTCAATAGGTAAAGGCCAATCACCTTTTACACCCCTCTTCTCCTTTTACCGGGTTTAGGAGATAACCCTTACAAGCACTCACTCCTCTCAAACTATTCTAACACTTAGACTCAAAGAGGAGGATTCTTACAAGAGATTACAACTGCATTTTTCCCTCTTTAAATTCTTTGTGCTTGTGTGTTTTAACCAGGGATGAGAGGGGTATTTATAGGCTTCAAGTTAATTCAAACTTGGAGCCTAAAACTTTCCCATCTCGGGTTCCCCGGGCACGGGCGGTACCACCGCCTAGTGTTAGTCTGACACTGACATTGCCCTGGGCGGTACCACCGCCTGGGGGGGGGGCAGTGCTGGGCGATACCACCGCCCAGACTAGCGGTACCACCGCCTAACATAGTCTCAAAGACTATGTCACGACGGTAAGACTTCTTGGGTCACTGTTTGGGCCTCTTATTGGGCTCAACACAGTTCTTACATGGGCCTAGCTAGCCCCTAATTGGGTTGTCCCAAATCCAAGCCCAATTACGTGCTAACTACGAAATCCCAAGACATTTGCTAAGCTAAACAAGTCCCTATGTCTATTCTTCCGGCGATCTTCTGGCAAACTTCTGACGATCTCTCGGTAATGTTCCAGTGGACTCCCGGCAAGCTCTTGGACTTCATGATGATCTTCTTGGCGAGTTTCGATGAGCTTCTCTAGCAAGCTCCGAGACTTCTCGGTTGGTTCTGACAGAACTTCCGACAAACGTCCGGACTTCCGACGAACTCCCAACGAAATCGCGTCCTTGACTCCGGGGTTTCATTTTTCTTCATGCCTTGCTATTGTAGTTAATCCTGCATATATAAAACATACATCGATCTAGACAATTAATACTAAGCATTTAATCATGTTGTCCAACATGTCATTGGTCCCTCGATGCTTCGTCTGATTCTTCGGCGCATCGTCCTCTCTTGGGGCCTATTGCTCAATTGGTCAATTGACTCCATAACTCCAATATCCTTGGCGCAATATCCGCTCTTCTTGGCCCGATGCCCGAAGCCTTCTGTCGATACGTCGACCGTTCCTCCAGCCCGACGTCCAATCTTCTGATATGTTTTCCTCCAGCATAACATGATTTTTCCTGCTTTAATTGTCTCATCCTGATCGAAGCATCCTGCGTCGCTCAAAACGTAGATTAAAACATAAACACATATCAATTGGTTTCATCATCAAAATACGAGATTCAACATTAGTGACATTACCTTCCTGTTAATTGAAAGGTTATTCTCAAGTTTTTCATGAGCATTGCAAGTCATCCTATAGGTCATTAGTGACCCGATAAGTTCTTCAAGAGAAAAGTTGTTTAAATCCTTGGCCTCTTGAATAACCATTACTTTAGGGTCCCAACTCTTTGGAAGGGATCTCAAGATTTTATTAACAAGTTCAAAGTTCGAAAAATATTTACAAAGAGCTTTTAAACTATTGACGACATCCGTAAAAAGGGTGTACATGTCGACAATAGTCTCGCTTGGCTTCATCCGAAATAATTCATAATTATGAACTAAAAGATTTATCTTCGACTCCTTTACTCTACTAGTGCCTTCGTGAGTGATTTCGAGTGTGTGCCAAATATCAAAAGTCGTTTCACAAATAGACACTCGATTGAACTTGTTTTTATCTAAAGCGGAAAACAAGGCATTCATAGCCTTGGTATTTAAAGCAAAAATCTTCTTCTCTAACACATTCCAATCGCTCATCAGAAGAGAAGACTTTTGAAAGTCATTTTCTACAAGGTTCCATAACTCAAAATCCATTGAAATTAGAAAAATCCTCATTTTAGTCTTCCAATATGTGTAATACGTTCCATTGAACATGGGTGGACATGTAATTGAATGACCCTCTTGGTTGCCAGCAAATGTCATCTCTCTTGGGTTTCAAACCAAATGAGAGTGACCTTACTCTGATACCAATTGTTAGGATCAAGAGCGGTACTAAGAGGGGGGGGTGAATTAGTGCAGTGGAAAGATTACATCGATTCAAAAGCCTTCGTATGATAAAAACCGGTTTTGACTCAAATCATTTATTGTACTTTGAATAAGTAGAAGAAAAGATTGGGCAGTTTGCAATGTAGTAAAGTTAAATGCAGTAAAGAGAATTTGCAATAAGGAAAGAACACACCGGAATTTATAGTGGTTCGGTCATTGTGACTTACATCCACTTCTGATTCCTCCTCCGTCAAGGTCACTAGCATCCACTAATGGTCCTCCTTCAATAGAGGAAGACCAACCACCTCTTTACAATGCTTTCTCCTTTTCATAGGTTTAGGAGATAACCCTTACAAGCCTTACTCCTCTTTCTTGGATGATTACACAGCTAAGAGAGGGAGAAGGACTCTTCTTACTTTTACAACACTTTTAACACCCCAACACTTAAGATTTTTCACACTTTTGATTGCACTTTTGTTACCCTTCCATGCAGAAAAGGGTGGGATATTTATAGGTCTCAATGACTTCAGAATTGGAGCTAAAAAGTGTCACATCCTCGGATTTCGGGGTACCGACGGTACCATCGCCATTATTGGGCGATACCATCGCCTAGTCTGGCAGTACCATCGCTTGATATAGCTCTCGAAGACTCAGCTCTAGTGGTACCATTGCTTGACAAGCGATACCACCACCCATAACACTTGGGAGACCGAGTCCCAAGCGGTGCCACCGTTGGTCGTGACTTCAGGTGCTGAATGGGCTGTTCAATCCGGCCCAATTCAGTCATGTTAAGGGCCCAGTTGGCCCCTAACTGAATTAATGAGATTACCTCCCAATCCTAACTCAACTTAAGGTCTAACTACAATAATTAAGACATTTAACAAAGCATTCTTGTTCCGATTCGTCAATTGTTCTTCCGACTAGCTTCCGGCGATCTTCCAACGAACTTCCAACGATCTCTCGACAATGTTCCAGCGGACTTCCAGTAAACTCCTAGACTTCACGATGATCTTCTTGGTGAGTTCTGATGAGCTTCTTTGGCAAGCTCATGGACTTCTCGGTTAAATCCATCGGAACTTCCGACGAACGTCCAAACTTTTGACGAACTCTTGAACTCCTAACAAAATCTCGATCTTGACTCCGGCACAATATTTGCTTTATGTCTTACCACTATCGTAGTTAATCCTACACACTTTTGTCAACATATAGATTAGATCAAACAATTTACCTATTGATTTCATCATCAAAATCTGAGATTCAACATTATGAAGCTTGAGATACAACCATGTCCAAATACTTGTCAAAGGTGAGACAACTCGTCGACCGCTTCCAACACTTTATGATGACGAGGATTCCTTGGGTGCAAAACATGCAAGAAAACGCATAGGCAAAACTTGCCTTGGGTCCAAGCATCAAACTGCCTCTTCCCGAGGTCAAGCAACTCCCTTGTCGAACCATCATGGCCAAGGATGTTGTCAAAGTTGATGTGACCCCAACCTAGATAGAGGAGATCCTTCACTACAAGAGGGATGGAATGCTTCCGACCAACAAAGCTGCCTCTCGACGACTTTGGCGTACGCAAGCATGGTATTGCGAGATGAATGGATGACTCTACCGAATGTCATTCACCCAACCGCTCATGAGGTGTTTGGCCCCCGAGGAGGCCCAGGCGATTTTAACCAAGGTCCACGAGGGAATCTGCGAAGAGCACATTGGCGGTCAAACCCTAGCCTTCAAAATCCTCTGATAAGGCTATTACTGACCAACCATGTACTAGGATGCCAAGACTTATGTACAGCGATGTCAACAATGCCAAAAGCATGGTCGGGTGCAGCATCAACCCACGATCCCAGTAACCCCGATAGACTGCGCGTGGCCCTTCGCGTAGTGGGGGATGGACCTCCTCGAACCCTTCCCCCCAACTTCAGGACAATGAAGGTTCCTCATTGTTCGGATAGATTCCTTCATGAAGTGGGTAGAGGCTGAGCCATTGGCATCCATCACTGAGAGGTAGGTCGAGGGGTTCGTCTCGAAGAACATCATCACCCGTTTCGGCATCCCTAAGCCATCATCACTGACAATGGGACACTGTTCAACAATGCCAAGTTTAGAAAATTTTACGAAGATTACGGGATACAGTTGAGGTTTAGCTTGGTGGCCCACCCTCAAATCATCGTGTTCGGGCTATTCGGCTCTCTCTGCGGGAAATGTGACCTCGGGACCGGGCCCGATCCCATAGTCTTTGGCTGCGACGGCGCGGGCGTACGCTTTCCGTCCTGACATACTATTTCCCCCAAACGTCGGGTCGCCAGTGATCACGTCGATCTGCCTTTCAATTGGGCCCTCGGGCCGTGGGGAAATTTCTTTATCCTGCCGTAGGCAGCGGCCGAGGTGCCCTCTTCGAATCAGCTCCTCGATTTGTCGCTTCAGCTCATGGCACTCCTCCATGTCGTGCCCATTTTGTCGGTGGAAACAGCAATACCACGTCTGGTCCGCGAGCTCCCGTGGGTTCCTTATCGGGTTGGGGGTCTGAAGCAGTCCCTTCTCCTTTATCTGGAGAAATATATACGTTCGGGATGTTCCCAAGGCGGGGAGCGGCGACCTTGGCACGGGCAGGTCGGACCGATCCACCCTGCGCCTAGACGGGCCAAGTAGCTGCCCTCGCGGTTGCTCCGTCCAGGGCCTTTTATGCTCCTCTCGCCTCCCTGACATATAGGCTTCGGCCGTAACATACTGGTTGGCACTCTGAAGCATTTCTGAAACTGCGGTGGGGGGTCGTTCCACGAGGGACCAGAAGAACCTAGAGGGGCGAAGACCCGCCGTGAATACCTGCATCAATAGGGAGGGGTGAGCCTCTGACAAACCCCGGACTTCCGTGGCGAATCGATTCACATAATGGGAGAGGGGTTCGTCCTCTTTTTGGTTTAGTCTGAGGAGCAGGGCGACGGATGGTTTCGGTCGGGCCAAAGCTAGGAAGTTGAGCTCGAACTCCCTGGCGAGCTGATCGAAGGAGACGACTCCCCCGGTCTTTAGGCCGCTGTACCACGCGCGAGCAGGCCCCCTCAGGGTTGTAGGAAACGCCTTGCACATCAGAGCGTCAGAAGTTCCGTATAGCGCCATTTGAGCCCGAAAGGCGAACACATGGTCCGCCGGGTCGGTGGTGTCGTCGTAAGCCTCCAGGGAGGGAAGTCGAAAGTTCACGGGCACCGGCTAGTCCCATATTTCAGCCGCGAACGGCGACCCCCGGCGCGGATCGTCTCCTAGCTCTCCCTTTGAGGTACGGACCTCCCTTCGTACTTCATCGAGTCGTTGACCAAGAAGGTGCAGTTGGGCCTAGAGGGAGTCCGTCGAACCCGAGGATAACGTCTCCTGCTCGGGTCGGTTGGTAGGGTTTTCCACTGCTTGATCTCCAAGGGGAAACGCCTGGGCCTGGGGTGAGCCAGGGAGTTTCGGGGTGGTCACATGCATAGGCACAGACTGGTCCAGTCGATGCACAGGCTGGGCCGCCGACGGGTTTGCCGATTGGGAAATGAGCGGAATGATGGTTTGCACCATTCCCGTCAAAGTTCGGACCTGGTGGGCAAGGTTCTGGAAGGCCTCGGTCGACACGGGCGAAGGGGTGCTGGGAGCGCCTTCGGGCGAAAGCAGACCCGGGTCGTTGAACAAACGTCAGTAGCGTTCCGAGGTCGCGGTGAGGTCGTTGCCCGTGGCCCTTCACACGAGGAGCGCACGACCGGCGCCTTTGCTAAGAACGACCCCTCGGCTGGGGGCTCATTGGTGTCGGTCTGCGGATCCCTCGACATTGGGGGCCCTCCTTCTAGCGCCAAAACTGTTAGTGTAAACAACCTTAAGCCGTGGCTTCAGGGCCGATGCGGCTGGGTTCAGGTCCGAATGATGGGGATCTTCACGAGACGGCCTTCGAGCCCACCGAGGTGGTCGTGTGCTGTGGTCTGGACGGTGTTGTTGTCTCCTCCGAGCAGGAAACTCCTCGCCTTCGCGTCTCGCGGGGACCTTCGGCCTTGCCCTTGCACAAAGGTCGGGTCGGGGTGCTCGGCCCGACCCCTCCGACGATCAAGTTAGTTGATGTCAAGGGGGATTCAGATGAAGAAGTCTTTTTGTGTGCCTCCTTTTTTCCCCCCTCCTCCTGACGAACGAGGGGGTATTTATAGGGAAGCTTGCTGCTTCCTGAGCTGCATAGTTGCAGGGGATAGGCTAGTAGCGTCTGACACTGGTGTTGGCGTGGCGTGAAGAACCGAACCTGAGCAGGCGTTAATGCGCCTCGGCCGACGTTATGGTTCGTTTGATCATGTGCTATCGCGTCAATCGAGGCATGAGGCGTCATCTGACGTCAGCCGAGTCTTATCATAATTACTATCCTCATCAGGAGTCGAAGCACTGGAATGAACTAGTAAGAACCAGCAAAATGGGGGAGGTTTATAAAGAAAGCTCCACCAATCGAGGTGACCCTTCACCTTCCCCGAATGCGAGCAGCCACTCACCTCGCCATAATGACTCATGAAAGAGTGCAGAAACACAAGTTCTAAGGAAAAAATGTTCCCGCCAGGACAAGAGCCTCCCGCCGAAAGTAAAGGCTCCTGCCATAAATGAAATTCTCACAAACTTGCAAGGCGAGAAATCTCCCGCCATAGTCAGCTTCGGCTATGGGCTATGCAGTTCCTCGATCACGTTAGTCCCCAGTACTCGAGCCATGATGCTCGGTCACATCAATCCCTAGTACTCGAGCCATGATGCTCGGTTACATTAGTCCCTAGTGCCCGAGCCATGATGCTCAGTCACATCAGTCCCCGATACCTGAGCCATGATGCTCAGTCACATCAGTCCCCGATACCTGAGCCATGATGCTCGGTCACATTAGTCCCCAGTGCCCGAGCCATGGCACTCGATCACATTAGTCTCCAATACCCAAGCCATGATGCTTGGTCACATCAGTCCCTAGTGCCCGAGCCATGGCGCTCGATCACATCAGTCCCCAATACACGAGCCATGGTGCTCGGTCACATCAGCCCCCAATACCCAAGCCATGGTGCTCGATGCTCGGTCACATCAGTCTCCAGTGCTTGAGCCATGATGCTCGGTCACACCAATCCTCATTGCCCAAGCCATGGTGCTCAGTCACATCAATCCCCAGTGCCCGAGCCATGGTGCTCGGTCACATCAGTCCATAGTACCCGAGTCATGACGCTCAATCACATCAGTCTCCAGTACTCGAGCCATGATGCCTGATCACACCAGTCCTCAATGCCCGAGCTATGGTGCTCAGTCACATCAGTCCTGAGTGCCCGAGCCATAACGCTCGATCACATCAGTCCCCAATACCCGAGCCATGACGCTCGGTCACATCAGTCTCTAGTGCCCGAGCAATGATGCTCGATCACACCAGTCCTCAGTGCCCGAGCCATGGTGCTAGGTCATATCAATCCCTAGTGCCTAAGTCATGGTACTCGGTCACATCAGTTCCCAATACTCGAGCCATGACACTCGGTCACATCAGTATCTAGTGCTTGAGCCATGGTGCACGACCTCACCAGTCTCCAACACCCGACTAGCACGGCCAAACTAGTCTTCAATGCTCAAGTAACACCACTCGACCAATCATACATCCATGCCTCATTTACTTTTGACCGGTCTAGCACCAACTAGCAATCAAGCCAACAATTCCAGTGCAACGACCGATTCATTCAAGCGAAGACACCAAGCCATGCCTCGTGCCCCTTCGGGAGGAGTCAAAGCATGGCTCTCTAGGGGGGGAAGAATGATAGGGCACAATTTGGTAGGATGCCCTTTGACAGCATACCACAGCCACGACAACACTGATGTGGAATTTAAAAGTCGATGTGATGAACCACGTCGGTGACTAAGACAACGTGACCATCCTCCCAGCCTGTACAAGGTCATGCAAGTGGGGCCATCAGGTACAAAGCTACCTCGGAAGGTTTAGAATGGCACCGTCAAGTACAAAACCGCCCCGAAATGCTCAAGACGGCATCGCTCGACGACGATCCGTGCAGGTTGACCGTCATCCGCAGAATGATGCCACCGAGTACAGAGTCGTTCTAGAATGCTCGGGACGGCGTCGCTAAATGCTAATCCGTACAGGTCGACCGTCATCCGCGCATAGAGGCATGGGCCAACCGCTTAAGGGGTCAGCGATCATTAATATACTAGGTATAACCAATCCCCATGTGTAGGTATAAAAGCCCACCACCTGGCCAGGACCAGGGGGGACTTTTTTTCGATACACTCAACTCACTCTCATTCCACTCAACGCTAACTTGAGCTTCGAAGGGATCGAGTCAGGAAACCCCCTCCTGACCTCGACCTGTGTGTAGGGGCCGACGACAAAGAAACTAGCAACAAGACTCTTAGCTCATAGCTCAACCCGATCGAACGCGCAATCCCGCCTCCCGAGTCTCCGCATTGGCGATCTTGCATATTCGGGATCAAACCAAGCGTGCTGACTCATCGGCTACAACATAAAGATTCACCGGTAGGTTCAATGGTATTGTGAATTGGATCGAAGCAACTCTTAGAAAGACTTGGGAGCTACATGAGAGCTTGTGGATCATGTGGTGGTATACGAGGAACAAGGATTTGGTAGGCTCCCGAGGGGAGGAGGGATGCTTAGGGAAGTGAACGGGTCGTCGAAACAACGCGATCAAAAAGGTACTCGATTGCATCATCACCAGTAGTCTTTACAGGAACAAACTCCACCACCAAAATGATGAAACCGGTTCTTATCCCTGACAACGATCTTCCTCTGGTACACCTCCGAGACCAACTTGAAAAAGGTATGACAGTCCACACACATTCTCAAGTTCTTTACTATCCTTACGGTCGACCCATGTTGAGCTCTTACGAGTCCAAACGCAAGCGCAAGCTTCTCGCTGTGATGCATCACGGCCATCTCCTTCTCCTCTTCCTCCAAGTCATAGGAAGCCATCTCTGTGTCCACAGCATAGCCAGCCAGCTTCAATTCCCTCTTCATGGCAGCCAGCATTGTAAAGATCTCCTCCAGTCCTTCCCTCTGAAACCGATCGGTGACGACGAACTCGTGTACCCTGTTATCGACCTCGATCGAACTGCACCCAGGGTCCTTCTTCATCCCCTTCTTCCCCATCATCTGCCTCACTTTTCCCACATCGGTCCACCGCCGATCGCGAGCTAAAACATTTGCAAGCAAGATGTAGTTTTCTCCGTTCTCGGGCTCTAAATCGAGGAGCTTTCTTATTGCAAGTTCTCTGAGCCGCAAGTCCCCGTGGATCCTGCAACCAGCAAGCAGTGCCCTCCAAACAGCAGCGTCTGCTTTCATTGGCATCGTCGCGATGAGCTCGTGAGCTTCCTCTAGTAAACCGGCTCGGCCGAGAAGATCAACCATGCAACCATAGTGCTCTATCCTTGGCCGCAAGCCGAAGTCCTCCTCCATGCCGACGAAAAGCTTTCTACCTTTGTCGATGAGTCCTTGATGGCAGCACGCGCATAAAAGAGCCAGGAAGGTGACTCCATCCGGCTTGACCTTCTTCATAATCATTTCATCGAACGCCTCGAGGGCAGCTTCTCCTTCGCCGTTCATGGCATACCCCGTTATCAAAGCATTCCAGGAGAAGACGTTCTTCACTCTCATCGCCTGGAAAACCTTGGACGCTTCATCTATCACCCCGCACTTCATGTACATGTCGATCAATGCAGTGCCCACGAACACGTTCAGCCTCAATCCGTGACTCTCTATGTAATTGTGAATCCAGATCCCCTGGCTGAGAGCTCCAAGATGGGAGCAAGCCGAGAGGGCGGTCACCACCGTGACCTCGCCCAGGTCCAGCCCCGACCCGAGCATCCTGAAGAACAACTCGTGTGCCTCCCTGAACCGCCTGTTGTGGACGTACCCGGTGATCATCGCGTTCCAGGTGACGGAGTTCCTCTCAGGCATTTCGGCGAACACGTGCCTCGCGTCACCGACACGGCCCAAGGAGCAGTACATGGAAACGAGCGCGGTATTCACGAAGACGTCCGAGTCGGACCCGGTCTTCACGACGCATCCATGGATGGATAGTCCGAGATCCGGGAGGAACAGGCGGGCGACGGATTTGAGGAGGGGAGGGAAGGTAAGAAGGTCGGGGGGTATGGATGCTTGGAGCATGGTGGTGAACACGAGCAGCGATCGGAGGTGGCTGCCGGAGTGGGTGTCGGATTTGATGAGGGCGTTGCAGGTGTCGGTGTCAATGGCGTGTTGGGTTTGGGGGAGGGAATGGGTTCCAGAGAAGGGGATGGAGAGGTTTATGAGGCGTTGAAGGGAGGAGGAGGAGGCGGGCGGTGGTGGTGATGGCGACGAAGCTGAAGTGTGGAGGCATTTGGGGCGGCGTGTGGGGTGTATTGGAGGGAAGAGAGGTGGTGGTGGTTTGGCGGGCATGAATGAATGCCGCGTGTGTTATGGCCTTCGGCTAATTTATGTGATGGTGGGGTGTCGTCTTCGTCTATATGATCATTGTAACTAATTTTAATATATTGATTTGGGTATATATATATATATATATACACATCAGAAGGATGATTAATATGACATAAAACTAAATAATTTTATCATCATTAATTTGAAGTTCAACAATGATATATGAAAGATAACATTTATAAAATATAAAATTACATCCTGAGAAATATAAAATATCATCTCAATGATCGATAATGACATAGTTATAAGATAACATCTCAATTCATCATAAACTAGATACCAATAGTTACAACAATCAATATTTCATCCATTCACATGACAGGAACACAAGAGGATACACATTACACCAAACTATTGAATCAAATGAGATAATTCAAAAAAATGTTAAATCCATTCACTCTATCAATAATCATCTTATAAAATAATTGATTATGAGGATGTCAAGTTTTTGATTAATGGATCAATTATTTCATCCCACCCCCACTATAAAAAAATTTCAAGAACTCGAGATAATTCTAATAATTTTACATATATAGGATCCAAGGAGAATATATGTACACTGTTGTATCTCGTTTAACAATAAACACTTCAATATATGAGATCAAAAAAGAATCGATATATGTACATTATTATTCCTCCGATAACAGATATGAAATAAAATATGTTTGCAACCACTTTTTTAGTTTTAAAGAGAAATGAAATAAAAAAATATGCACAAATTTTGGTGGATGAAAGCCATCATCATCAGAGTTTCTACCTTTTCTCATTTGCATTGAAAATTCATAACAACCTTATCATCAATGCAATGGGCTGTGCCTCGAAAAGGTTGTGTTCAAAGCTCTATCCAAGGATTCTATTCCTATTTACTTTGCCCCAATTGGGCACCTCATCATCACCTTTACATTTATTTTAGTAACTAGCAAATAATCCTGTGTATTTATACAGAGAAATAGCAAATTATAATTTGGTTCATAATAACATATGAGGAGAATAGGTTACCAAACGATGAAAGTAAAAACAAATCCCAAAATTCATCGATATCAAATAAAAGAAATGATCTAAATGGAAGCTGATTATTGGCAAAACATGTCATTGAGAAGATTTGGCAAACATAGCACCATATTAAACTGCGACCAATCGAAAGCAGAGCAACGTATTGTATTTAACGTGATACGCTTAATGAAAATGTCGACCATGAATAATGTAACACTGATTTAATACCCGTCTCTGGCTTAAAAAATGGAGAGCTATAAATCTATCATATTAGATGCTAAGAATTACTGTCATATGATAACTATACTAGCATATTGTCACGGACAAACTTCTAAACAGGGGGTTTGATGTAATGCTTATGTATGTCCGTATCTTTTGGTATGTTCATGCATTGTACAGCATGTAGGGGGACGGCCGAAGGCTTGATAGTCCCATTTTAGTTGGGTCGGTGGCCGCTTTAGGCTTGTAAATAAAGGTTGTGTCATGTGGACACGTGTGAAAGATTTTCGGTCTATAATGAACCATTTTACCCTTTGTTGTGCAACTGTTCAGAGCTTGTAAAGTCTGTTTGTAATTTGCATTGTCTATAAAGTGTTTTTTTGAGATGTTTGCTTGTGGATCCCGAAAGAGGCATTTTCTCCGTCCCGTTCTCTCTTTTGTGGGACCTAAGGGACCATGGGGAGGCTTCGGGAGGTTGACCCTTGCGACGGACACGCAAGGGTGCCGCGACGACTTAGGCAAAAGCAACCAAGTCCGCGATGATGGTATCGAGAGCGGACAAGCACTCATAGAAACACTTAGCATGCAATCGTGGGGGACTTAGGGGGATCAAGCGTTGAGGGCGTCAAGACACGCCGCAATCCGTTTGGGGAAAACGGGCATGGAGATGTTGGGAAGAGGAGTCGCCGAGGAGCCGCATCCGAGATTAGCATTCGAGGAATTGCCAACCCTTCGCCGCAAAGAGGCACCACGAGAACGCACAAGCTTGGAAGAATGTGAGCGCCAAAGGTTGGGATGGTTGAGTTTGAACTACTGGCTCAACGTTGACAACTATACTTGATGGTGCTCAAGGCAAGCGAGGTGCTTGGTAAAGGATGAGACCATCCAAGGTGGAATGAGTTGCTCAACCACCAAAAGAGTTATGCAAAAGCTCACGAGGTGAGGGAATTGCTAGCTCGAAGAATTTGGTACTCATACATGGGCTTGTATGCGGACGACGGAATGTTCGTGGCCATCCCAAGGCGGAAACTTCGGCTATGGAGCATTGAAACTTTCTCTTGACATGCAAAGGATATATCCGTAGGAGGCTAAATGGTGCAACTAGTTCAAAGATGTTGCTAGGCCCCGAGGGTCTGTGAATGGGTTGTATTGACGTGGAGTCGCAATCTAGCAAGTGTGTTTTAGCGGAGGCGAGAACAATGCCGGTTTGTTCGCCAGACGGAGTAGTCCAAGGGGATGGTGGTCTCAAACGAAGAGAGATATTGCTCCAATGGGGAGCTTATCCAAGAGGGATAAGTCCCGCTCTCTAGAGGGGAGAATCATGGGACGGACCTCATAAGTTGAGGAGGAGGAGTACCTCAACAAACAACAACTCCACCGGAGCTCAATGGAATGAAAGCAAGCGGCAAGGAGTCGTCGCGATGATCTCGCTTGAGAGAATGCATTGGTGGATGCATTGCGAGATCAAGTGGGGAGTGACCCAAGGCAACACAAATGAAGGCACACTTGGAGTCGATACGGAGATCTGACTCAAGGGAGGGTCGACCCGTGGAATGGTGGGGCGAGGGCCACCATCAACTCAATGCAAAAGCGAGGAGCGAGCAACTTGGGTAAATCAAGAAGTACCCAAGCCACTTGAAGGAAGCCAAAGATAAAAGTTGGAACATGGAGCAGAGGCACAATGCTTTCCTTAGACAGAGGTCATGACATGAACTCTTGTAGAGGCAAGAGTAAGATCATGTTGTTCCATGGGTCCTTCATTCTGACGGAGCGGACTCATCTTGCATGGTGCCAAAGACGAAGGGAGCTTCGGGGCACATGCACCTTATCTCGGAGGAGCATTTGATGGAGGAACTAAGGCGACTCAATTTGCGGAGGCGAAGTTGGGATCAGAAGGCCTTAAGCACGGGCAAGAGGACGCCGAGGCTGGGTACTCTTGAAGAATATGCCACGATGTTGTCATTCAAGTTGCTATAAAGGAGGCGGTCTTGATGAAAGATTGTCTTTGGTAGGGGTAGAGGCCCGGATCCGCATAATGGTGCACTAATTGCGGCGGGTTCGGGGACTTTGAGAGCTACTAGGCTAACCGTGACCGTCCTAGAGCGTGTTTCATCGTGGTGTGACCCAAGAGTGGGTGGATGAAGGTCGATTGCTAGAGGAGCGAACAAAATCGAAGGTAGAGGAGACCACTGCGATATATTGGCAGAGGCCACACATGGAGGGTTCACAATTCGAAGTTTTTCCACAAGGATCGAATCTGATAGAGATGTCACCGAGAGGCGACATGGTGCGGCGGATCGTGGTGGAACAATTCGTGGCAACGCGATTCACACAACCTAGCCCCCTGAGGGACTAGATCATCTGGAGGTACGATTGGGAGCTATTGAAGCTCCACTTCTGAACAACACCACTCGCAAGAAGGGCTATGGATTCAAGGAGTGAAAGTCATGGTACCGCAGAGGCGGTCTTCCGCGGCGCATCGAATTTTTTCATCGGATGAAAGCCTTGGTCATCGGCATATAGGGTCGTTCCACCAAGGGAAAAGTTCAATGCAAAGTACCGAAGAGTCCCATGGGAGGGACTTGATCATACAAATGATGATCGGGCAAATGGAGAGTTGGATCGCTCCAGAGCTCATATTCGCTTAAGGGAGCCCGACAAGTCGAGGACAAGGTCGAGTGTTTAACGTTGCTACCAAGGAAGCTAAGGAGAAACGTAAATCGGTCAAAACCCTACAACGTGATGGCGAGAGGCCGTGCATGGAGTTGCGGTCTGTCTCTCCATCGACCGCACGGATTGCCGGAGAACACGAGGTGTTGAAGTAGGGGGTCGAAAAGGGGCGAGGAAGCGGCACGAAGTCTAGAGGGACTTAGCTACCCAAAATCAAGCATCGGTTAGAATGGAGGTGGACTCGGAGGAGTGCCACGAGACATTTCTACCGATCGTAAAAAAAGGGATCTGAATCTCAGGTGACGGATAGTAGTGCCATGGGCATGGCGGTATATTATGGTACCGCCGAGAGGGGACTTCCGTGAAAGTCATTGATCCCTTGCTCTCATGGAGGGAGAGCTTGGTCGTAAAGGGGTCGAGGAGGTGGAGCATCAGAGGCAAACTCAAACACCGAGACAAGGTCAAGGGCGGAGGCCAAGGAACTTCGTAAGACCGGTGTCAATGAGTTTCTCATCAAGATAGTCGAAAGTGAAGGACTTGACCATGCAAGAGTGCACGACTAAGGAACGGTAGTCAAGACGCTGCGGTCTTTGTACCTTCGTTACTCAAGGGAGAGGCGGCGGGTTGATGGAGAAGACGATACAATCCCGTGAGGCGACCAAATCTATTAGAGAATTACTCCAAGTTGGGGTGAAAACTTCCTGCGTTCCGAAGTTCAATGGCATTGAGAAGGTGAATCACAAGAGCTAACTCAACGCAAGGAGTGCAAACACTTCAAGTGCTTCAAAGTGTGAGCAAAGAGCAGCGGAAGGCGATGAACTACCGATGCATGGAGTACAACCTCGGAGGCTAAGTCAAGTCAAGTAACTCTTTTCACAACCCTTAAGAGAATGGGCTAAAACGAAAACCCCCATTCTCTTATCTATCCAAAGAGGAGCTCTGCAAAAGTTCAAAGACCCTTCAAGATAATGGAAGACAATAGTTGTCAAATCCTCACCAATGGTGATCGGTGTTATTGAGAGTAGATTGTCCGCTTCATTTCCCAACGAAATGCCAATCAAAGCGGAAGTGATGCGAACCTACTTGGATGTGACAACTAAGTGAAAGAAGAGTCAATGAGCAAATTTTGTGGAGGAAGGACCCAAATCTTGAAAGTTCATGAGACGATGCTCGTTAAAAGCTTCAACAAGCATCCACCCAACCAAGTTCAAAGACATGAGGCATTTGAGAGATCAAGGCAGATGGATGGTCTTTTCCTTCATTCAAGGATCCGTAGGAATCAACAAGGATCAACACAACTTCACCAACCCCACACCGGAGTCGAGTCATTGATGAGTTGAAACGGCATGGCGGATCAAAAGATTCGACTACTCAAAAACAACAGCGGAGAGCGGTTGGGGAGTCAAAAGGCACATTGTAGAGCGGAGCGTAAGATTGAAAACTCAACAAAGGCGAGGAGTTGCAGTGTCGACAAAGGCTTCAACGAGGACGTCGAAGGGATAAGTGGGGGAGAATGTCACGGACAAACTTCTAAACAAGGGGTTTGATGTAATGCTTATGTATGTCCGTGTCTTTTGGTATGTTCATGCATTGTACAGCATGTAGGGGGACGACCGAAGGCTTGATAGTCCCATTTTAGTTGGGTCGGTGACCGCTTTAGGCTTGTAAATAAAGGTTGTGTCATGTGAACACGTGTGAGAGATTTTCGGCCTATAATTGACCATTTTACCCTTTGTTGTGTAACTGTTCAGAACTTGTAAAGTTTGTTTATAATTTGTATTGTCTATAAAGTGTTTTTCGAATATGTTTGCTTGTAGATCTCGAGTGAGACCTTTTCTATGTCCTGTTCTCTCTTTTGTGGAACCTAAGGGACCATGGGAGGCTTCGGGGAGACTGACCCTTGCAGACGGACACGCAAGGGTGCCGCACGACTTAGGCAAAACCAGCTAAGTCCGTAACAATATGGCAGATTTGTAGCCAACACAAATGTCATGAAGTGTAGTTATTGAACCACAAGCTCTGCAAACTCTCAGTTTCTACACTGTGATTCAATGGAATCGGTGACCATCTTTTCATAAATAATCGAGTATTTAACTGTTTTTTGCTCTAACTCATCAAACAAACGACAGAATTATCAAAGAACAGTATCATGGACTACTTGTAATTGTCAACTACAAGTTAAAATCAACGTTTAAACATGCTACAATCACTTCATACACTTCAGATTAACCGAGTGTTAAGAACCACATTTGGGGTTGACCACTGTGAGCCATATTCATGTTCAAAATGACACCTTATTAGCAATATCTAAACTCTATTTTACATTATTCTCCTAAATTGACTACAACAACAATATGCACAGCAAAAGAAAATACTGTGAATTGATTGTTAATTTAGAACTACCTTTTAAGCTGAGGTGAAGAGGGTTGATCTGGAGATGATTGCCATGAACCAACTCGATAAGTACCACCATGCCTTTGCTCATATGTCCCACTTTCTGGAACTCCATCGCTCGAATGATGTGCTACATGGTTTTCTGGATGATGCACTGGCCCAAGTGAACCAAATTCAAGTGGCTCAACAGATGAAACATCACTGACGCCTTGATCATATGGATACACCATCAAGAAAGGAGGAATTTCTGGTCTTGTCGGACCTCCTGCGTCTGAACCTAAAGCAGATTGTGTGTATGTGCCAACCACAGTTCCCCTACCATGCGATAAGTTTGAAGACCCAAAACAACTGTTCTGGACCATGTAATAGGAAGCTGGCACATGCCTGTAAGAGTCCCATTGTGTGTCTACATGATTTTTTGTTGTGGCATGTTGGTCAGGCTGTGCTCTTGGCCTCTCAGCACCATTGCGTAAATGATGTTTTGAGCTGATCCAACTTCCTTCTCTATCCCTATGGTCGTGCCTATCACGGCTGTGGTTTCCTCTGTGGTGTCTCGAGCTTGATTGTCGTTCTCTATGAGATAATTTCTGTGCAAAAAAGAAGAGCCAAAAAAAAAAAAAATCAAATCTATGCCCTCTACATGCATGTAAAGTATCTAGTTAAGAAGTATTAAACATCATTCTCTTAAGCTATGAAACTTGCAACTAGATTGTTTGAAGGATAATGCTAACCAAAGAGAGGTTAAAGTGAAATGCCCTAATAGAGGAGATGGACCTTCACAATGGCACAAGTATATGGAACATATATGAAACCAATAATGGTATCATACTACAATGTGTATCTTTAAATCCAAATCACAGAAAATGTGTTCAGTTGTTAACCAAAAAAAAACATTTAACGGAACCTATTATATGATGAATAGGATAGAATTTCCTAATGAAACAATACTTTCAATCAACACATAATGAAGTAACAAAGGTAGAAGCATGATGTTGCTTGCATTCAAGTTCAGGTGCTACAGCCAGGTAGTGAAGCACCTAGGAAGCATATGTCAACTATTTACTAATAGAACAAAGCACATTCAAGAAAGAATTTAATGAGTAAAAAGAAAAAGAGGAAAAACTTTTCCAAGTTCATTTATCCTGGTAAAAACCTGACAAATTCAAGCTGAAATTTGTTACCATTATCTCTTACCCAAGTGGTAACAAAATTTCTGCTTGTTTCTTCCTATCTTCTCATTATGTAAAGAAATCATAAAATGCAAAGACCCATTCACATATTAAGACAAACAGAAGTCAGAAGTATGAAGAGGTAAACTTGTTTGGATAAAACACTAAATTTGGAATGGTAACTATTTATGTAAGAATCTGTGTACACTTTCAGTAGCTTACTCTTAACATGAAATCCACCATAGCCAGAAGCCAAGGAGAATATTGATAACCGGGTAGATATTTGCAGTAGTAATAAAACTTCAAAGCAAGTCAAAAGCTAAACAAGCCCTCATACATTTAAAAAATAAATGTGTACATGTTTCTTGTGAACAAACAACTCAGTTGGGCCAATATTGATAATTTTTGCAAGTCCACATTTCTAATTTGATAACTCAGATAAGGCATTTTTATTCCAGAACGAAGAGAGATTGAGATATTAATTTTCTTACAGGATTTGGCAGGTATGTTCCTGTACCACCACGATATCGTGGTGCCTCATCTCCAGAACGCTGGAAACTACCAGAAGCCCTATCAGGTCCAGGGTGCAGAGGTATCATGGGCACCAGAGAAGGACCATACCCCATTACTTGCATCAAGTTCAGATTGGCTGACATGGACCTGGCAGGACCATCCCAGGGATATGGACCCTGCAAATACTGTGGTGGCACCATAAGAGGGGAAGAAGAATAAACTAATGGTGCATGATAGTGGGAATTCTGGCACAAACGTCCATACTCCAGATTTTGCCAATGGCTGTTACGATCACTGTTCAGAATGTCGGGTTTGTGCAGCTCATCAAAGGATTCAGGTCCAGGCACTCTTGAAGCAGCTGAGTTCAAGAAATCTTTAGAATGATCAGAACTCTCCACCAAGTCAATGTTCAAGTCAGATTTTGCTCCACAATGACTTGCTTCATCATCTCTTTCTAATTGGCTTATGGATTTATAAACTGGCACTGGTACCATCACAAATGGAAATGGTGGGCCAGTAGGAACAAATGCTAGAGGCAGACCCTTTGCATTGTCCCCTCTGCTCTGCTGGGAAGTATCCACAAGCACTGGTGCAAATTGAAGCAGTTGATCTGATCCAGTTACCCGTGCTGGTTCAAATCGATTTAACAGTTGGTTTCTTGTGTTTCCAGAAGACAACATGGAAGATCCTGTGATTCTTTCGGACCCATCAGTTGCCTCAGGGGACATAGAAGTCCAATTTGAAATCCCATCATCAACAACTGGCTGAACATGATTGGATGAACTCTTAAACTGTGAACCACTTATAGCTTTTCCAGACAAAGAAGAGAATGTTGGAGAAAAGACTGGTTTTCTTTCCCATTTATCACTTGCTGACCTGGGGACTTTCTCCATAAAGCCATTACTAAAATTTTCAAATCTCTTGTTTGTACCCCTGGAATTGGAGTTTTGATCACTTGCTTTACTTTTTGGTTTGGAATTTTGAAATGTATCATTTTCATCTTCTCTAACCAAACCTCTCACTTCTCTAGTGAATTTACTCTTTTCTATTGATAAAGCACCAGAATTTATGTTTCGCGATGTACGTACTGGGTTTAAGCCATAATGAGGTTTCCATTGCTTGCTATCAGAATGAAACATATGATGGCCACTGTCATCAGAGTTGAACCTTCTGGATGCCCCAGCATCACTCTCCTGGCAGATGAAGTCAAACTCCTCTGAGTTCAGTTCTGTAATAAGAGGACCCTCATTATCGAACTCAACCGCATCATTCCCATTTGACCCAAAGGTGGCATCACGAAAATAATGGGAAAGAGGTGCTGCAACACTACCTGGATGGAACTGCATACTGGAACCCCAGGAAGGACCAATCAAGGGTGGATTAGCAGGAAAAACTCCTGCCCAATTTCTCTGGGAAATATCAAATGAACTTGGCACAGGAGATAATGTCAATGGAAAATGAGAAGAAAGATACATTGGCAACTGAACCTGTCCATTGAAACTGTGGATGTCGGATGATTCCATCATATTGATCAAGTCCTGCTCTTCCTGTTGCATTTCCATTCTCTCAGAGACAGAAGCAAGCTCCTCACCCAAAGTCCCAAAGTTAAAATCACCATGAAAGTTATTCGAAGCACTATTTGAATCACAAACAACTTCAAGGTTTTTGTCAGATGAGCTTTGCCTCGTTGGCAAAGGATCGACATTTGATATTTGACTCCCTGTAGTTTCAGAACCCGAGCTACTTCTGATATTATATCCAGTATCTGCAGGAGCATCCTGAGTTTTTCTGGTCTCCATTTTGCTGTCATGCCTCCCTCTAGACAAATCAAGTGCTGCCTCCACCAATTCAGGACTGGATCTCACCCTTGTAAACTGCAATCTCCCTTGCCTTTCTTCCTCAAGAGAGTAATTAGATTTAAACATTTTCTGGCTTTTGTCAGTGTGAACAGAACCACTATAGCTATTGTTCCTTTCAAACTGATCAGAGACCCTTGAATTGATTTGCCCACCATAATATTTCTGACCCCGACAACGAGAAACCAAGGATTTATTGTAGTTACTTATCCCATTAATCCTTTTAGAGTTTTGGTCAATAGTACTGTCGATTCCAGGTAAGAGCTCTCGAGAATCACCACCAGCTCCAAGATCACTTTCATGACCAGCATGCATTCCAACATTTTCAATTTTCTTTTTGGCATTTGTGGTGTTTTTTGAATTGTTTGTTTCTTTTGGAACATTTTTCAGAACTTGCAAATGTTGCAAATCTAGGACAGGAACATTGGCACAAGGACCATTCCCATGTCTTTGCCATGTGTTCATGAAGAATTGATTCACTTCAGCAATTATGTCTTCCATTGGACACTTAAGTAACCTGGCCAACCTTTTGGCCCCAAATGCAAAAGCAGTACGTATTCTAAAGAAATTACCTAATAAAATTAAAAAATACAATATTAGCATTGCTCTATGCATGTCGATTCAGAAAACATCAACAACCAAAGTCAAAATAGCATTTTACTCTGACAAAGAAATGATAATCATTACTAAGCCTATAACTACTCACAAAAAGTGGATAGATAGTGGTATCAAATACAAAATTGCTGGTAATAGGAACCCAGTCACTTCCACGTTTCCAGCATTATATGATCACATAGATAGTTCAGTACTTGCAACCCAATTACAGTTAATTCCATCACATGGCCTTTTTAACAAGAATAAGCAAATAACATAAGAAATATTCCCCCATAAGGTGCATGCTAGCAACAAAGGCATAACATGACAAAATAATTGCTTTCTATTCATCAGTTGACAAAGCAAATATAAATACTGGAGCCAAACATGACATAGTAGTGACCACCATTGTCATCAGCTAAGAAGAGCTTCTGACATGGTCCTGTCCTCAACATCATAAAACCAGATATAATTATGAAAGAAACCATGATCACCAACAGAACACTGATAACTACCAAGAGGTCCATAAAATGACTTAAAGATTGGAACAACTTCAGGTTAATAAAGTTCAAATTTTCTCCACCACTGTTAATATTCAATAAGGTCAATTTTCAAAAGAAATGTCCATTTACAGAAACCAAATCATGCAAATTCCTCATTCCTTTTTATACACATAATCTGAGTCCATCTCAAGATAACAAAAGAGTAAATTTACAATGAAGCCAAGATTTTCTAATATATCCAACTTCAACACCATGCAAAACCAAAAAAGAAATTTTAAACTCCTATTGCTTCCACAATTGTTGGAAGGAAAGCAAGTAATTGTTCTCAATCAAGGTTAATCTTCTATATTAAGGTTGTGATTTAAATCAGTAGATTAGGCATTGTCAGTGACAGTAGCATCAGTATAAACCGGTTCATACAACTCCAGATAACTAGCATAAATCATACCTTTACTCACACTGCGTCCAATGTTGTTGTTAGTACGTAAAGGATCAACTACATTGAAATGCTTTGAAACAAAAGGTTGTGCTTGATTTTCTTGATCACGAGGGATGATAACACCATATTTTTTACTGCAGCCATGGAGAAAGTCTTCACTAAAGAACACCTTGCCACTATCCTTTCTAGGCTGTTCAGCTACATGATGTGACAAATAGTGGATCAAGAAAGCACATTCTCTACAGAACTAGTATTGAAGTGTGAGACAAACTTACCGAACATATCTGGAAGTGAACTGATAGGAATAGGACCCCATAGGCTAACACAGAAATTATCCCAATCAAAGTTGCTAAAAAATTCTAGAAAACGGTATAATACCTATAATTGCAAACAAAATAATGATAATTAGAGTTTGCTGGTGAGTAGTATAAAAAAACTTTAAAAACTAGGTTACCTCAAGTGGACCAGCAAAGGAGGAGTTGTACACATGAAACATGTAAAGAACTAAGGTCTCCAAAGCATATGTGGATATAAGCCCATGATGAGCACCTAATATACGACTTTCATAGTAACACCAAGACTTAATCAGTATAATACTCCGCTTGAGTAGATGATTTTGATTTATCAAGTCATCAACCTATAAGATAATCATATTTGTTAGCTTAAGAAAATATGCTGCTTGTACAAACAGATGTTTTTAGAATCAGTTCAACAAATTCTACATCAGAATCAAAATCCATACCAACCTCTTCTAGATAACAAAGTGTGCATAATCCACCAACTTGATTAAAGGATACATCGACAACAATGTTGTCTACAAGGCACTTTATGAGTTTTACCTGCACAGGGCTAAAAATGAGACATGAAACAATGTTCCAAAGGAATCATATAGATGCTATCACATATGAAAGCCAAGTTTTCAAATGAAAACAGCAAAGACGATTAAAATATCTAGATATAAAAAAAATGTAGGTTGCAGCACAAAAGGGCGTACATCTTGACATATTAGATTAACGCAGATAGCAATTAACCATCATTGATTGGAAGTCCAAGATATTACGTCCTATTGATTGCATATCAGATTCTGCACAAAGTAATACATTTAACTCAAGATCAACAATATCATAATGATGGTTTCAAATACTATGGTAATACTGACCACACTAACCATATTGTATTGGTTCAATACTGTACCTTGACAATACTTGTTAGTATCAACATACTAGACAAAGTTTTTTATTGAAATACTGAAGCAAACCATATCTAATCAATTAATATGCACCAATCCAGTAATATTCTGGTACAGGTACCACCTCAGTATTTGAAATGTTTAGCATACAAGTGCTCAGAAGACTAAAAAATTTATAATGAAATTTAACAATAGAGAACAAGGACAAAGAAAGAAGAACAACACCAGATAAATGAAAACAGTTCCCAGACCCAAAGTGTCCAACCATAAAAACCCATTAGAAACTGGCATCCTTGGCTACAAATTTACTTTATCTAAGTATTTTCGAGTGCAAAAAATCTACAAGTTCGATACGGCCTAGAATCTATTTGTACTTATTTTTAACAGTTTTACTTCTGAGAAGTTTGAAGTCTTTAGGCCAATCTAAATATTTACAGGACTTGACATGAGATTTCAAAGTCTATTTAACACAACCGATACAGGCAGATCGACCTACTCGACACTTATAATGCCACAATGGACAAGTACTGACCCAGTCATCATAGTTGGTACATTACTGATGCATTCAACCGATGAACTCCATGTTTCTTTAATTCTCATCACCCCCATCTTTCCACAGCCAGACTCATTCATTCCAGCATTTCACAACCACAAAAGAAAATTAAAATGATGGTGAGCCTCGGCACCATCAAAAGGTTGCTCAATTGTGACAGGTTCAATTCATGGAAACAAACTCTTTTCTTATTAGGGCAAGGCTGCATAAATTTGCCCTTCCAAGCACCCACATTGATTCGGGAGGCTTGTGCCTTGGACCAACATTTCCAAAATAAGAATAAAATAGTTTTCTAAGAGATACCAACTCTAATAAAAGAGCTAGTTTATATGCCATATTCATTGCACACATACAGAAGCATGGGAATGACCCAAATAATAAGAAAGGATCTGACTTGATAGCCAAAACAAAAAACAGAATCCTATCAGTCACTCCATAAGTCAAAACATACAGAGAAACAACATTTAGTATGTGATTGTTCATAAAGTGTGATGATTACAAGGCAGTTGACTTGTTGCTTTTTAGTCAATATTGCATGCTGTTTGTCAGTAATGTACCATTATCAGGTTTAAGTTGCATGACAGATAGCTTCCAGTTGAGCAATTAAATCATAACACTTTTGTCTCTTGGAACAATAAAGATACTCAAAGCAAACACCGCATGTTCAGGTAAAGAAGAACACTATAAAATGACTGCAAAAGAATAGTAATATCAACTCATCAAGTACTATAAACTGAATGGAAGTTAGAAGATCAAAAGAAAATAGTATATTCATGGTGAAGTATATTCACTAGAAAGCATACTTGTGCAAGCAAATGACACATGCCAGAGTTTATATTTATTATAATTTATGTCCACCCATTGAATGCCTTAAATTGAGATATACCTCTGCTTGAATGTATTGGACTTCTTTTACACAAAATTCAGCATTCTCACTCTTTTCTTCATTTTCCAGCACTTCACGAACTGCATTAGCCCATGAATCCTTCAAATCTTCATTATTACTGCATGCAGTCAAATCAATGTCGCCATCAGGTAAATAGGTTTTGAGAGGTACAGACCCAAATGTGAAAACCTGAGATCACAAGAAACATGAAACAATGTATCAGTGTCATGTTTGAATACATCAGCATGGTAAGAAAACAAGAGAAAGTATGCATAAAAACAATGCAAAATAAACTGAAACTGCAAAAAACCAAAAGAAAGGACATCAACAGAAAGGCACACATCAATTGACCTAATAAATTAACCAAAAGAAGAACCCACCATATTTTACATTTGTTATTAAAATTTTAAGTGCTTCCTGCAACCTATTAGAAAATTCACATCCAATGGTAATTTATCTCTTGTTCTTCCAGATGCACCTAAATTTCAAATGTGAGATCAATCCAGTTCATGATATGTTCTCAAAAGTTTTAAAACTCCAATGGTGCACAAGTAACAGTCTGAAGAGTTTTCATATATAACAGTGACTATGACAATGAATCAGTTTTCCGGATTGTTCATAGCAATTCAGATCCATCAAGGGCCATGTCCTTTGAAATTTAAAAGCTATCATCTTAAAATATTGCTTCAAAGCATACTTTATTTCGTATTCATATCTCCTGGTGTTTCACTTTATAGTTATTTTCTGATCAGTTGTTATATCACTATAGAGGTTGGGCCCTGGTATTAAGCAAGGTGACTAAGCTTAGTTGCAGAAACAATATCCTGGCAAGCAAAGGCAACACATGTTAACTCAAAAACTCATGCATTGGCAAAAGCCTTGTTGTACAATAGGCCACCAACTTTTTATGTCTCTAGTAGTAGAATAAAATCAATAAAACAACATTCTTAGTAAATTAGAGTAAGGCCCCTTTGACAAGGCTTATCCATTGGACATGGATGAAGTTAAGGGCACACAACAAGATTATGATGATTGTGAAATCCATGAAATTGGATAGAATTTGAGGTTCCAACACCAAGCCACCATACCTTAGAGAGAGCAAGAGAATAGAAAATAGCCTGCCTTATCGAAGTTGGAAGCAAAAGTAAAAAGCTAAAGGAGAGAAAGCAACAAATTCAACATTTTTCTATTTCTTATAGGATTTGAAAAATGGTAGTCACATTTTCAAGAAAGCTTCACTTTGCAATTTGTAGATCTCTTTTTCAAAAGCCAAAGTAGGGAACACAAAATGCTGACACTTCCTTGCAACTAAATGAGCCCTTAGGTCAACTACAGATGTACTAGATAAAAACCAATTTCAAGGCTTTATTCTACCACCAACACCAAAACTTCTACAATATCTAGCCCTTTGTTCTAGATCTTAAAGGCATTTCTTAAACATAGGAATGTTCCTGGCTCAACAGGTTCAACCTATAATGGCTCAAAAATGAGCAAATTTCTCATACAGTAATTTCTATGCAAAATAGATCAACAATTAGCATTTCCAAGGGTTCAGCTTTATGATTATCACCAATGTCTTCATTTATGGACCCTTCGGCATTGTTTCCTCAAACTTTTTAATCTTTTTACTCAATATATGTCAACTGGAAAAAGTAATTCAATACTCTTGCGAGTTGATCGAATTTACATCTATCATTTGTAATCCATTAGCAAGTAGCAGTATCCATGTCAAGAACTCTGCAAAAAAAATTCTTCATGAATCTCAAGTTGCCTAAAAAAAAGCCTGCCACCATCATCAAATATAAAAGATCTTCTAGACAAGATATTCAATGATTTGTTTCATCCAACACCACCATCTTATTGCAGTTATGCAATTGTGTGGGTACACCACTGGGACGCTCAAGTTAAGCTCATTTCAGGATTCACTTGACAGGTTGAAAAAGATTTGACAGAAAATATCAAGAGATAAAACAAATTTAAAGAGAATAGAGAAGTTGAAACATAAGAAAAATATTTAAATGATTATGAAGAGATATAACTGACAGCAGCTTATGGAAACTACACCAAGATTCATGCATAATCTTCAAAATGACCACAGTCTCAAAAAAAAAAAAAAAACAAAGAAAACAAAGGGACAGAACCTTCCTAGAATGATGAAAATCCAGCAAAGTTCTAAATCAAAAGACAGCAGGTCTTCCCAAACATGGAAATTGATGGCTTATTAACTGCCTGAAGTCCAATTTCCACTTAAAATATAACTCATATGCATTAACTCCATCAGATAACTGTGAAGCTAACCAAAAATTGACATCAATAGAACAATAATGACACCCGATTGAAATTTACTAAACAAAAAAAAACAACATTAAGCAAATATATTATCCCTGAAGCAGCATCCATACCCCACACACTCCACAGTCCAACAAATTATGACATAACAAGAGAATTTGTCCAAAATAAAGTGCACAAAATGTCTAAGCATGCACCTAAGATACATAACTTCAGTAATCAACACACAGCTCCTATATTATGCTGCAAGATGGAAAGCTCACTACCTTGTTACCCTAGATCAAAGGATGCTACTCTTATAAGATGTCAAAGCTTTTTATATCTGAGATTCTACAAATGATTGAACTGGTGCATGGTTATTCCTTTATGAAACCTATTCATTAAATACTCTAACCTGGCTGTAAAACAACTTATCTCAATGCTTCTCAATTCCAACATACAAATGCAATCAAACACATTGTCCCAAGTAACAAAATTTAAAATAACCACATCCCACAAAGTTGAGGTAACCCTTAAGGAAGTGATTAATTTAGGTCAACCTTGTTACAACTCCTCGGAACTCTCTGTATCACTACTTCTCATGTATCTTTGATGATTTGAACCAGTGTAATAATATGTATGCGACAAGAATTTAAATTCTTGCATATTCACAAAGGCAAAGGCCTCACCATTTAGATCTAGCCTTTTTAATAGGCAAGCAATAGCTTGTCAACTTCATACCAGGGTTTATTGAATTCCTCAAAAAATGTCAACTAAAGCATTTCTTCCAAACTACAGTCATTATATATCCAAATTTAAATAATTTCCAAATTTCTGGTCAAATTATATGTCAACATATGCAAATGACAACAAAAAGTAACTGATAAAAAGAAGGAACCTATATAACATAAAATGTACAACATAGAAGGTACACTCTGTTATACCTCTTTATGCACATATAATGTATATCTAATATCTAAAAATGGAAAAGAAATTGAAAGAGCCTGACTTTCTCTGCACTAAAATATGTAAAAAGAGAGTACTGAAACAATACTATTTATATTCTTTGAATTAACATATGGCTAAAGGATCAAAAATCATAAGGAGACCAACCGACCCGACAGGAGAAACACTTCATGATTAGCCGGCAGACATAGCTGGCTACAGCATTCCTGTGTTCTTCAGATGGTTGATTGGGCTGAATACATGCTATCAACTCTGCTGTTCTCTTTTCAGCCTTTGACCATCTCTCCATATCAAGGGCTCGGGTCACATTAGACACTTGATTGGGCAAAAGACCGTTGGGCAATAGCCCATTAGGTTGCCCCAGGACTGCATGCTCACCCATAGAAGGCTATTGTACAATAATTGCTCTATGCTATATTGGATGCCTCCACACACCAGAAAGAACACTCTCCTTTACGCAATATCAACTCAATCCACTGTACACAGGCTGACAAATCTTCCAAGAAAACCCAACCCAAAAAAGGCTTTCTGTGAAGATCTTCAGCCACGACGACAACAGATACAACAAAGATCAAATCTTTGTATTTCCTAAATACCAGCAACCTAGCACTCGAGAGCAAAGATGGAGTATCCTGCACTCTGGTGATCAGGTGGATCTCCTCAAAACTCTTCACTGGGTAATCCAGAAACCTTAGGTCAAGTTCACCGATCTAATCGGGAAGAAAAGGCCTATTTTCTCAAACCTACACAAGGGGAAAGGGCAGCGGAAATACAAGCCAAATAAGGTAAAGCCGACGCCTTTGTTACCACGCTCTCCGATTCAAGCAGACACCAAACGATCCACGCCCGGGACGGACCTCCACAAGGAGAGCAAAGTGGGGAGATGCGCCTAATCAAACTACAGGCGAGCCCCACCCGTTGGCGGTGGGGATTCAGTGGATTCCACAGATTACCAATCGACGGATGAATCAAAGGTAGAAAATTGCGAGCTTCGGAGGAGCAAAGCGATGGAATGTATGTGCGAGAGAGCGATGAGCCTTAGGGCATGTAAGGGTTAGAGGCAGCCAACATCGACACTTGTCTGTATATATATAGATATAGTCTGTATACATATATATATATAAGGCAGCCAACATCTACACTTGTCTATATATATATATATATATATATATATATATATATATATATATATATATATATATATATATATATATATATATATATATATATATATATTTTTCTGTATATATATATATATATAAGGCAGCCAACATCTACACTTGTCTATATATATATATATATATATATATAAAAAGAAAGAGAGAGAGAGAGAGAGAGAGAGTCCTCCGCGTCCCCTGTTCTCGGTAGGGCCTACGCCTACTGGCCAATGACCATGGATGATGGTCCTCAAAGTCATAAAAAATAGAACAAGAGAGTAAGTTTTGATCTATTAATTTAGGAGTTAGGGCACATAATTTTAGTTCTTCCAAATCAAAAAATATATATTTAAAAAAAAATATTTATCATATTAAATGACGGATATGTGGATTCGAAATTGAGATTTATGAATTATGCACTAATACACTAATCAAATTGAATGTCTTAACAGACATTAAAAAAATAAAATTTATATTTTAAAATACTTGATTATATTATTTTTACATATGAAATTAAAATGGTTGATTAAATTCTATTGAATCTAACTTATTGTATTTCTTAAAAGAGAAATCAGTATTGTTAACCTTTATCATATAAAATAAATAAAATTTTCATGTAAAATTAAGTGATCCTATGAATTGTTTTTCCATAAATCGTTTAAAAAAATTTAGTTAATACGAGAAACATGACTTATAAGTAATCATAATTACCGTGATTGATTTGATGCAATATCTTCTTTTTGATATTTTTTTTTATTTTTTTATCTATCAAATAAAAATTGATGATATATGTTTGATCGATGAATTAAATGCTATAATGCATGATGTTTGTTATTTATAATAATAATAATAACAACAACAACAACAACAACAACAACAACAACAACAACAACAACAACAACAACAACAACAACAACAACAACAACAACAACAACAACAACAACAACAACAACAACAACAACAACAACAACAACAACAACAACAACAACAACAACAACAACAACAACAACAACAACAACAACAACAACATTCTTCTCTCGATTGATTTTAACACTCCCCATGCAGCATGTATAAATGCTGGACTCACTAAAGTCTTGTTTTACATTGTCATTCTGTATTCATTTTGCATTTCTATATATTATTTTTATTAGTTATTTTATAATTACTTCCTTTCATGATTATTTTTTATAAATGATAAAGACGAGTTTTGACCTTTTGATCTCGTTATCAAACAGTCAAAGGTTATGGATTCATTTTGGTAAAACAGATTCACTATTGCTGTTTTATTTTTTTAAATTTCCTTCACAAAAACACAAAACTTGTAAATGTTTAAGAGAATTACATATGAAGAAACAATAATTCCAGTGGTTACTATTATTTACTTTAAATACTATAAATGTAGAAATTTCATATGACTATAACATAAATTCTTTTCTAATTAAGTGAGAGAATAAAAGTGCTTATTGTGCTTGATTGTGTTGAAATTTCAAACCTTAAAGCATGACATTCATTCATTCTAAATTTGGATGGATACTATTGTAAATATAAAAATTATAATATATATTATTATTATATAAAAATTTTTAATATCAAAATATAAAATTAAATAACAATAAATCTAAATTTATGATCCGTACCTTTCGATACTACTTAAAAAAAATCTTTATCTGATTTATAAACACAATCATCGGATCTAAAATCTATGTCGATTTAAAACTAGATTTGTCTTCTTTTTGCTTTCTATTCTATGTAGAATTGTTACGAGCGATGAATTTAGAGATAAAGTAGAGATGAGAGAAGATCTATGATCTCTCGATTCACTTTGATTAAAAGGAGACGAGAGAAGATATGTAATCTCTCAACAATGTCACATGTATATGCATATTTAATTATTCGTACTAAGTTCCTATGAGCTTTTATCTTTTTATAGGCGATAATTATGAGTAATTAGAATTCAATCATATCCATAATATATCTTATAGGATCATATAATCTAATCATTATTAGATATTAAATAATTTATTTAGTACTAATTATATATATTTAATTAAAACCATCAACATAAAGGCTCTCTAACCGTGGGGAATATATTATTATTATTTGTTTATCTTCGATTTTATATTAATAAAACAGAAAACATAGTATAAAGACACTTAATCCAGAAGCAAGCTAAAGAATTAAGCCCACCAATGTTGCAACCAAAGTCATGATGCTCAGATCTTGATTCAGTAAATAATTGCAAGCTAAAGAATCTAAGTTGTTTGTTTCTTTTTTTATATTTTTCAAAACATATTGATGTATGATTTTGTTAATCGATTAATCCTACCAATCACTTTCGATAAGTGGGAAAAGCCTTATTTATTTTCTTTTCCTCCCGTACTAAAGAAATAAAAGGAGAAAATATTTTTATAAAAATACTAATAATAAATATATGATTTATGCCTGATTAAACCCACAAAAGCTCCATAATTTGTTGGTGCTAAGGGTGTTGATCATTGTTTGACTAAATTTTTAGGTTTGGAAAATTTATGAAATATGATTGATGATTCAGCATGCTTTTTTTTTTTCTATTTTGAATAAATTAAATTACAAATCATAATTGAGTACAATAGGTTATGTTGTCGATATTGTATTTGCCTTATCTTAAAAATCTTATTTTTAAAATATAAATCGAGCACCTTTTTATTTTTCAATATTTACAACATTCACAATTCTCAATGACTTCACAAGTAAAAGATCTTTTTCTTTTTTTACAAAATTGAGCTTAAGATGTTTAGAATTGTATTAACATGAATAGATAATACAAATTGCAAAGAAAACTAACCATGATTTTGTTGGAATTTCTTTCCTCCAAAAGAAATATTTGGTTAAAAATTGAAACTAGATTTTGCCTATTGTTAGTAGATTATCAGTTCCATTACCAAAATACGAAGGAAAAAAAAGCAATAGTCATGTATAAATTGCAATAATCATATTAATTACATGTTATAATTTGATGCAATTTTGGTATTATTTATGTTGTATGCAATCTTATGTGTATAAAAGAGTGTATACTTTCTCAAAACAAATCCTCAATTCTAGCTTAATTAAACCATATTCTTATTTCACAATTCTCTTATTCTTCAACCAGATGGAATTTATCTTTCATAAATAAATATGGCAAACTAGGAAAGTAAATAACTTATGGTGTTCATTTCCTTTAAATGGCATATGTAAATCAGAATGATCATTATTTTTAATTAGTCTATCATATGGTATAATTATAAACCCTTCTTCATGACATTGTTGAGTGTCACCACAAGTGTGTGTGTGTGTGTGTTATATATGTTTCAAATGTGCATATTCCACAGTTCTTTGCCTCGTTTGGAATGTGTTTCATGCAGAAGGGCTGTCACTGTCTCTTCCAGCTCATGGATTCGATGGTGGAGATGCAATCTGCTGCTCGGTAATGGAAGCTCCAGATTGAGTAGAGAATGCAGCAAGAAAGAGATCCACTGTCCATATTTCATGGCTACCTCAATTCCACATCACCAGTCGCAAGGCTTCTCAAACTAAACCACGGCCAAGAAAATCCAAAGTAATGAAGCAGCACCCAAAATGCAGGAACCACAAGAAATGACCAGCCTATGTGGAACTCTACGATCATGACATACGTTTTGTAGACATTGGCTGCTGAGAGCAAAAGAGATGTATTATATCCAAGTTCGATTGGGCTCCAAATCCTGTGGTGAAAGCTTTTTCTTCTTCTTATTCTTGCTCTTTTTTTTTTTTGGTGGTGGAGCTTCTTCATCATCTGCACCCCCTTCGTTGTTCTGTCTGCTTTGGCATATATAAGCTTAGAAAGCCAATGAGTTTTAGGCCATAAGCATCAATGGAGGCATCCTGTTTCCTAACCTGCAAATCCTTCAAGCCGCAATCGCCACTCCTCCACAAGAAGAGGTCCGGTCAAGGTTTCCATGGAAGCGGTGGCACCTCATCTTCAACTGTAACTTGTAAGTGCTGTTCTTCCTTCTCCACGGCAAGGTCTTTGGCATTGATGGGTGGAGAGTGTCATGGTGTTAGCTAATTCCAAGCTACCAGGCTGCAATCTCAGGCCTCAGCCACAGGACGAGGACGGCGAGCTAGTGATCAGATCAAACTGGAGATCCTTCAGGGCAAGGCTGGTCGCCGGCGAGCAAGCATCCAGTCTTGCCGCATCGCTTGCTCTATGCGGCATGGACCGAAGCCCAACGCCTCCGGAGCCGGTGGGCGACAAGTGGGCGCACCTGCTGCACGAGCCGGAGCGGGGCTGCCTCCTCATCGCCACCGAGAAGCTGGACGGCGTGCACATCTTCGAGCGCACCGTGATCCTCCTCCTCTCGGCCGGCCCGCTGGGGCCGACCGGCGTCATCCTCAACCGGCCATCGCTCATGTCCATCAAGGAGACGCCCTCGGTGGACCTGGACGTGGCGGGGGTGTTCTCGGACCGGCCGCTGTTCTTCGGCGGGCCGCTGGAGGAGGCGTTGTTCCTGGTCGGCCCCCGAGGAGGGGAGGACGGGGTGTTCGAGGAGGTGATGGAGGGGCTGTACTACGGCACCAAGGAGTGCGTGGGGTGCGCGGCGGAGATGGTGAAGAGGGACGTGGTGGGGGCGGGGGACTTCAGGTTCTTCGATGGCTACTGTGGGTGGGAGAGGGAGCAGCTGAGGGACGAGATCAGGGCGGGGTTTTGGAGGGTGGTGGCCTGCAGCCCAAGTGTGGCAGGGGTGGCCAGTGTGGGGAGTCTTGGGCTGTGGGAGGAGGTCTTGGGACTTGTGGGCGAAAGGAAGGTTTGGTGACTTGTCTCTTCTCTCGCTCTCCTCATGTTGATGATATGATGATGATGATGATGATGATGAGGCAGCTCTTTCTCATGTAATCTTTGCATTGTGTAAGGATTGGAAATAGCAATCAATCTATTGATTTCGCCCTTGAGGAAGAAGTGATCATAGTCAACAGAGTAAGCTTGAGCCACATACACACGTACTATCAAACACATCTTGGTGACAATAAGACAAAAGGTCTGACTTGTAACAAGGTCATACGCAGCGACATACATACGTACATCATGCTTATCTATTGCATTTCTAAGCAGGAAGAGTTTAATCTCTAGAATTATCCAATCTTATGGAAATATATTGGCTTGAAATCCAAAGTCAAAAATAACCCGTTGACTTCTTCATAATCGCACCGGTTGACGCTTACCACGTCCGCGCCTGTTAGCCATCAAGAGTGAGAAGCACGTGGGGCTTACTCGGTCAGTATCTTCGTGCACTAAAAGTCGTGGCTCGACCACGAATAGCACCATGTGCCCTCTTTTGTCATCTTGTACGGCCAACAAACGACGTTCACCGCACCGCGTCGTTCGACACCGCATGCCCAATCAGTCATGCTTTGCGTCTCAAGTCGTTGTTTGATTTTTGTTTCGTGGGTTAGACGGTTTTCGCGACCCGACAAGTCACGCAGAAACGACGGTAGCGACGACGACTCACGCATACCTGTGGGTCCACGCCTTAATTCAATCACAAAGCAGGTAAAAGAAGCGGGCAAGCTACAACAATAACCCGTGAATTGATCCCATCCAAGTTTGGCTTGATGTCTCTCAGCCGCCTCAAGCGTGCCAACCGCAACGCCACTCCACTCTGCCATCCCATCTCTCTCTCTCTCTCTCGCTCTCTATATATATAGCTTGAGACGTCTCGTCGCTCTTCGTCTTGTTGGCTGCTTGAATCGTCTGTACGATCCAGAAAGAGAGCAAGGATCTGATGGCCGTAGATGCCGTAGAAGAGACGCCCTCGCCGTCGCCATCGTCGTCGCCGCCACCGCCCTACCAGGTGGGGTCCACGACGAAGGGGAAGCGGTCGAAGCGCCCCCGCCCCTCCCCCTCTTCTTCTCCGGAAGTTCCCGATGAGGACGCTGACCGCCTCTGCCGCCGCCGCCTCAACACCGAGGAGGAGTTCTACGCTCTTTGCCTCGTGATGCTCTCCCGCGGCGTCGGTGGCGGAGCAGCGTTCGAACACGAACATGTGCCACCGCCGCCGCCGCCCCCGCCGCCTCCGAAAGCACAGTCCTATGAGTGCTCCGTGTGCGGGAAGGCGTTCCCGTCCTACCAGGCTCTCGGGGGGCACAAGACCAGCCACCGGAAGCCCGCAGCCACGACAGCGGCGGCGAGAGGTGATGACGCCGCCTCGGTCTCGAACGGTGGCGGAGCTCCTGTCGTGGTCGCAGGATCACTGGGGAAGCTTCACGAGTGCTCGGTGTGCCACAAGTCGTTCCCGACGGGGCAGGCGCTGGGCGGGCACATGAGGTGCCACTACGACGGCGTCATCGGCGGCCGTGCCACTGCTGGAACCGCGATCACAGCGACGGCGGCGTCATCTTCAGGGGCGGCGAGCTCGGGGAGGGACCGGGGGTTCGACCTGAACCGGCCACCACAGCCGCAGCTTCGAGAGACGGGTCTCGTCGGCAGGTTGAGTGCAGCAAGGAAAGAGGAGGGGGAGGAGGTGTTGAGCCCTCTGTTGGTGGCCCCAAAGAAGGCACGTCTGTTGGCGGCGGCGGTAAAAGCCGACCTGGAACCACCGCTACCGACCTTAATTAGTTTCATATGATGGCTGTGTTCAATTTTATTCTTTTGTTTGTTTATATGTAATAATTATCTTTCTGCTCACTCTTGGATTTATTTTAGTCTACTGAAGCAAAGGATGAGATTTGATATGCCATGTTGCTTGTGATAGACGACATCCGAGAGGTGTGAGCGTGCACGCATGCACGTCATGCACCCGTGTCAAGCCTCTCAGTAGCCGCCATCATCGGGGTCTATCGGGTTGGTATCGGTTTGCGTGTGGACCGGGTCTTGCAAGAACGATCCGTGTGGACCGGGTTTTCGATCAATTTACGTTAGGAAGAAGACAGCTTAGTATTATTGTTGGGATGGATAATTGAATTCCGTAGGAAACATTCTAAGAAATGTATTTTCATACATATATATATATGTATATATATATTCGCTTGTTAATTGTTAAAAAAAAGCATTATCTTAGGGCATGAATATTCATAAATGACTACATACATAGGTTTTAATATATGCTTCTGATCAATCGTGAAGGTATTGTCATGATGACATACAACAGTTGCGAAGGTCAAACTTGTGGTCTTTGCTGGTATTTGTTGGCTCTCATAATGGTCAAGGCTGGAAAAAGGAGAGAAACATCTGTGGAGTAGTAATTATATATACATCATAATAGGTGGAATGAAGAGGCAATTGGAAGTGGTGGCTGCTCATCTTTGATCCTAGAAAGTGCTGCATGTTAGATGAACTCATGCCGGTTATCACCTTTGTTTGCCTTCCTCATTTGACTGCTTCTGAACCGGACGAGCGTGCTTCTTTTGTGAAACGTTCATCTCTTCATGTTGACATCTACAAACTTGTCTTCACACAAATAACCAAGATGTATATTTCTTCTGTATGCTTTACTTGCAAGCTGTCGTCATATTCCTGGTCATCTCCATCTCTCTGACTTATTCCAAGTCCAATCCTCGAAGGAGACCTTGCTGTTGCTATCTATCTTTAGCATGCGTATGTCACTGTGCAGTTCACACACCCAGTAAGAGCCAAACAATCAACGTGTGACAATTTGATTCAGTTTGGTCTTCAAAAATTCTGCTTTAGAAAAAAACTGGAACTCTGTGCAATTTGCACAAGATCATCAACAGTTCGAGGTTGCAATTACTGATGCGAACGCTTGGGCTTCTCACATAGTTCATATGGATTGCTGTTGTGCTTCTTCAGTGTGATTATGATTCAGGTCGTGAAATGAGTTTTGGCGAATCGAGTGAGTTTTGTTTCTCGTTAGTAAAAATCATTTGCTGGTCAATAAATATTACAATGAGATAAATTATTTTTCTGGCAAATTTTGACATGTAACTATGGAGTGGGATAGATGATACGCAGACACTCATGCTTAGTTTAGTTGCACTCTTTTCTTTAGGTGCTAATTTCCTAAGTACAACACTACTGATGTTTATTTTATTTTACACAAACACAACGAATAAAAAAGAAACATTATGAACATATGCTGCAGTGATCTATGAGACGGAGTTGTTTGAGTTCTTCTTTATGCAGAAATCTGCAGGAATTCTTGTTTCGGCAATTATTGCAATCAATTGAATGGAGTACATGAAGTTGTGTATACTTAGCAGCCAACTGAAGCATCTGAGTGTACACAACAGACTCGAGTGTGACATTCTGCTGGGGCCTTCTTTAGGAGGTGGAGATGGGACTGCCAAAGTGGGCAGCACCTCTTGCCCTAGGGTTGCCCTTTGGTCCAATTATAACTTTGCCTTTCTGTATTTTATTAATATCCTTTGATTCTTTTGGCATATTTACAATTTTACCCTTGATGTTAGGGTTTTGCTAAATTATAATTTTGCCCTATATAAATTAGGGTTTTGCCTTATATAATTAAGTTTTGTCCTTTCAACATATTTATAATTTTACCCTTGTGAAATTGAGAAATTTAAGTTATATTATCAATTATAAATTTAATAAATATGATTTATTATAATTATGATTGAATTTAATCATGATTATATTTTGATTATTTGATTAGATTTAATTTTTGATTAAAAAATTATAAATTATGGTTACTTTTATAGTTTTCTCATATGAATTATTGATTATGTTTTAACATGTGATAAATAAAATCTAATTATTATTCTTGGATATTCATTTGATTATTCACGTGTAAATATTTGAAATTATGAAATGATAGTTTTCTTTCACGTAAAGGCTCTTCATCATTTATATGTTATCATGATTATCATATGAGTATTTTATTTTATTGACTAATATTTAATAATTATTATAGTTGTTATTTTATTATTGAACTATTTTAGTATGAATCAAGATAAATAAATTTATAAATATTACTTGTAATTTATCTTCATAAGTTTTATCTGATCGATAATTGCCAAAATAGCCCGGGATGATAAACGTATGATATGTGAATTACAATAAAGGTCTTATCATTTATAGGATATTTTAGATTATATTTTATATTTTTGTATTAGTCTTGCAGCCACCAAAGTGATCTAGACTAATAATTTATAAAATACATTATCAAATTAGTCCTAAATGATATTAAATAAAATAATATTCACAATGATAGTATGAATTAGGATAAAGAAATTTAGTGAATATTATTTATAATTTATCTTCCTAATTTTTATCTGATCGGTAGCTACCAAAGTAACTTGGGATGATAGACTTATGAGATATTAATTAAAATAAAGTTCTTGTCATTCATGGGATATTTTAGACTGTATTTTATCTTTTTGTATTGGTGCTATAGCCACCAAAGTGACCTGGACCAATAATCTATAAAATACATTATGGAATTGATCCTAAATGATATTAAATAAAATAATATTCATGATGACATATATAATTAGAAGATTTAGATAATCCCAAAGGAGAATCTATTTTAAATAATTATGTGATGGGGTAGGATGATACTATTTTGGATATCCTTGTAGTTTAGGGTCGTATACCCAAAGGTGAAATATAGATGATATCAATAGTTCATCATATTTTGGAAACTTAAAGTATTAATATTATATTATTACTATGGCACTTCCTTTATTATGTTTTTGTAAATGTCCTTATACTTTCTGAAATAAATGGCTTGAGCATATACAAGTTGTATTGAGTGAGTGAGACCTTGAACGGATTAATTGAACAGAACATAAACTTAATTATTGAAAGTTCTATGAAATAAATAATTAATGTGATTGATCAAGAAAGGTATGAAAGACTTAATTTTATGATATTTTGAATTCAGAATAGTTTACAACTAGCTCATGAGAATATCTAAGGATCAATTTAAATTTTATGATAAGTCATTAGTTGACATATAATAGTATTTGAGAAATTCAAGATTATATTCTCAAAATAAATGATCAAAATAAATGATAAAGCTGTAAGCTCAAGACTCATAATATTTTGAGTACTACTAAGGGAGTAGGTAACACTAAAGTATAAGTCACCTGAGTTTATAATTACTATATATACTCATAAAAGAATATCCTCATAATAAAAGACGATTTGATTTGAAATGAAAAGGTATAAATATAACCTTTATATGGTTCAAATCAAATATTATGAATATTATTGATGGATTAATTTAATGATTCATCATATGTTACCAATAATAGATATTTATAAAGAAAAAAAAATGAAGGGGGATAAAACCAAAAGAGAATGAGATATTTATCATTATAGGGAATCATCTTAAAGTGAAAGCGATATTAGTTTGTATTTATCGTCTACATCTAAAGATGATTTTATTTGATAAATCTTGAGGATCTATATTATGTTCTTATAATTCTAGGAATTTGGGTTCCTTACCTAGAATTGTTAGAATATTATTTATCTTTTTTAGTGGTCGTAAATTTACTATGATTCAATAAAATTAATCTTTGAATTCTATATAATAATATGAATCTTAAGTTTACAATGAATCTATAATTAAATATTAAAATAAAATATAGTTTTATAAACTCCTTGAGGTTATGTTTATCATTTTATATTTTCGTCTGATTAAAGAGAGACATTTTATCACCATATAAATAACCTGTTGAAATATGATTATATATATCTAATTTATGTAAAGTCTATGACTGTTTAAACTTTTGAACTGTATATAAATGAAGTCGATAGACAATTAGATAGAAAAGTCAAGATTATTATCCGACAAAGGTGATGAATTTTATGGTATTTATGATGAACCTAATTATAATTCTAATTCTTTTGCTAGATTCTTAAAAAATAAGGTATATGATTTATCAGATGTGTTATAGTAGAATATGATTGCTGAAAAATATAATCCTACCTTACAGATATGATTCAGAGCATGAGAGATTATTCTTTTGTACCCAAATCAATGTGAGTAGAAGCTCCAAGAACAATTATATATATCTTGAATGGTGTTCTAGTAAATAAATTACATGACTTCTTTTAAGTTATGAAATAATAGGAAACTGAACTTAAGATATTTACATATTTGAGATTATCTTGTAGAGATAAGGACCTTCAACTCACATAAAAGAAAATTAGATTTAATAATTATTTCAAAATATTTTATTATCTATTCAGAAAAGTTTAAAGGGGTACATATCTTATTGCTCTAATCATAGTACGAGGACAATTAAATCTCGTAACATAAGATTCCTATAAAATAGCAAATCAGTGGGAGTAAAAATCTCGAAATTCAATTTTGATATAGAGGAAATACAAATTAATACTCCTTTATTATTTGAGAGATTATTGTTACTCAAATCATTAAATAATTTGATGAAAATGAACAATAAAATAACATTACTAAACTCTCACATTATATTGATATCGTTGTTAATAGTCTTGTAGAACAGCCATAATTGATAACCTTTATAATATCTCAAAAGGAAAGGAATCCTATCATTTATGATTATTATATGATAAATCTATAAGAATTATATTATGATATAGGAATCAGAATGGATCCTTATTGTTTTCGGATATTATGAAAATTAATGATTATGAAAAGTAATATAATGTAATAAAAGAAGAGTTAAAATGTATCAAATTGTCTAATAATTGTAAAAGAGTCTATTATATAAATGTAACTCAAAGGACAATGTCGAACGATATAATGGTAAAACTTGTGGTTAAAAGTTTTACTTATAAAGAATGTATCGACCATAATTAGATTTTTAATGATCTCGTTAAAAATCATCATAACATTAGTGACTCATTATGAATTTGAGTTATATCATAATGATATGAAAACATTTTATTTTTTAGATATAGCTTTATATAGGTTACTCTCAATGATTTACAAAGAAAATGAAAGAAACATAAAGTTTGGTATGCAAATTCAGGAATTCATTTATGACCTTAAACAAGTTTCAAGATAATGATATATAAAGGTTCTTGATATCATTATTTCATATTTAAGGTAAATACTATTGATAAGTATTTATATCAGTAGAAGCAAGTTTATTATATTGGTCTTATATATGGATAATATTTGCCTTACTAATAGTGATCTTGATTTATTATACTAAATCAAGAAATTTGTCACTAAGAGTTTTAAGATGGTTGATATGAATGAGACATCTTATATTATTAACATTGAGTAATTCAAGGATAGATCTCAATGATTATGAAGACTATCTTATAAATGACATATCAACCGAGTCTTGAAAAGATTTTAATATACAATTTTATTCAGTAAATCATAAAAGTAAAGTTTTAGACAATAGTAAATGCTTTAAAATGACTTAAAAATAATCAGATAAAGAAGATATTCTTTGTATATGCGCAGTTGGAAGTCTATGCTCAAGCTTATGTCGGAATATATATCAGTTTTACAATTAAAATGTTGGGTATATATTGGAGTTATCCAGAAGTTAAAACACTAAAAGACTGCAAAGAAAGTAATAAGATATCCAGAAAGGACAAGATTATATACTCGCATGTATGAAATTATATCAGCTTAAAATAATGCTATTTTTCAAATGTTGATTATATAAATTACCTCGATAATAGGAAGTCCTTATGGTTAATATTTATGTCAATTAGAGGGATAATTTATTAATAATAGAAGTTGATTTTGTGGCATGTTTTGAGATGACTAATTAAATTTTTGACTGTAAAATTTTATCTCAGGACTTGGTGTAGTCAGACTCAATTACTAAGTCGTTGAAGATATTTTATGACATTGCAGTAGTTTTCTTATCTAAGAATGCTAAGTACTATTGTATCTCTATGTATTATGATATAAAGTACTTGATGGTTAAAGAAGAGGAGTCCAAAAATATTTAATGTCAATTAATTACTTGAGTTCCATTATATTGATTGCTGATTCATTCATTTAGGACTTATAGTCTAAAGTATTTTGAAAGAACATGTTTTTATGATTAGGTTTATGAGCAACCCATAAAGGATATGGTGATGCATGTTTGAGTGGATATTATAATTGATATTCTTGCTTACGTACTTAAAGTTATTTGTTTCTGCTATCCTGTTCATAATTTTATTTATACATATTATGGTTGAATGTGATGACAAGATTGTCTTGACAAGATAAATTATAAGAGTCATTTTGGACTACATTAGAAAAGTCTAACAATATTATGATACGTAAAAGGAAGTATGACACTGATAGCATATAATCGTTATGACTTATATTGTTACTTAGACTTAATGCAGTATTATTATAATTATTAAACTTATTGGTCTATTTTAAAATTTACGCGTGTGTATATAGTTTTTCTAAAATTTCAAAATCCAATTGAGTCAAATTATTTTTAAATAAAATTTATTTATTTATTTTTGATTTTAAATCTTTTATATCTTATTTAATTAGATAAGATATATTATAGATATGATTGGATTCTGATTATGGTTATTGATCAATAGAAAAGAAGTTCAGTAAGATTCCTTAAGAAATAGGAAATAACAAATAAATAGGATCTCTAGGGGCTAAATAAGGGGTGATCTCAGTGCATAGTTGAGATATTAAGGTTTTTCTTTCAATCTCCCTCTCCCCTAATCTCCTAATCCCCTAATCCATCAATATAGGTTTTTCTTTCAATCTCCCTCTCCCCTAATCTCCTAATCCCCTAATCCATCAATTTAGGTGATTTTTTTTCATGTTACTGATTTTATGCTAACATCCACATGAGCTCTGATTACCCCGAGCACAAGACGGCTGCTTTGTTTCTTTGTTAGGACAGTGCAAAGGAATGTAATGCTCCCATTCAGCGAGACTGGGATCTTAGAGAGAGAGAGAGAGAGAGAGAGAGTATCGACTGACTATGATAGTGTTTTGTTGGGAAATCTTTGGGGGCGACATCATATGCACAGCGGAAGAACAAGAAAAACAAAATCCCCGATTCCCAAAGAGATGTTCGTCGTCGTGCGAAGATTGGTACGCAAAAATCCGCGAAACATAAAACTGCGTATAGAGTAGATTGTGTTATCTAGGGAGATCGTATATCCCTGTTTCCTTGCAGATCCTTAGGAGAGGGTGAAGGAGGTCAAGCGTCCTCCTCTCTAGCGGTGATCCACACAGTAGGGTTGCGACGACGCTCCTCAAAACTATAGACCTACTCTGAGGTGGAGATGGAGAGGAAAATAGGAAAAGGCAAACAAAAGCTCTCTAGCCCATGGGGTTCTGAATCCCTCCTATTTATAGAGGTCCCCTGTCAAACCCTAATGGGTCATCCCTTAGTGGGTATTGGATCTGCATCCAATAAGACAAGGGCTCCGTCGGATATCTCATATCCGAACCTCTATTCATCGCAATGCCTACCATATGTGTGTGACCCTCTAGGCCCAATATCGAGCTGGTCGTGAATCATCATGCAGTAAGAACTCCTTCTAACTCGAAGTGAATTATTATCTCGTAATAATTCACTTTCGACTCATCGACTTCTGGACGTACTAGGCCACTACTGTCCCCGACGTTACTGGGGAATCCAATCCATTGGACCTGTGCGTCTCGATTCATCGTGGTACCTATAGTCCCTCATCCATCTAATATACCGGAGACCATATATCGAGCATGGTGTTGTCGGACCCACTACGGTTTCTTTACCGAAGTCTCTAAGCTCTGTCCCATTCTCCCGAGGAGAACTCTTTCTCTCTCAACCCGAATGACCTGGCCAGGGATTTGTCGAGCAAGAACACATGGGATATTCCTCTCATGCGCCGAGAGTGGATGATCGACACTCAATAGCCCTCGTGGGTCGACTACCACTCCTAATGACCACCAGTTGTACTAGATGCGGGACAACCAAACCTATAAGTCCGGTATCAAAGAGTGGAGCACTCATATAGGACATCCTTGGTGTCTCAAGTCTAAGGACCGATACACCACTAGGACTACGGAATCGATTGTCCGACAATAAGGCATCATCAACCATCCAAATTCGTAAAGCGGATCAATCATGAACTCATTCTCCACGACCACTGTCTCGTATCCCTAGTGTCCCTACACAAGCAGCTATGAGACCAGTGCATCCATCATATGGACGGGTACAAAGACACCCGTCTGTCCGGTTATCACGATATCCCTCTCGAGTAACCTATGACCGGGATTATTTAGGATATGTGTTTAAAGGTGAATCGATCTCACTATTGTGATCTCATCACGATCCGATTCCCATTGCACAAATCTAAGGACATCACAATATATGTATGCATTTATATAAAGTGATATATGCCAAAATATAATAAGCAAAATGATTCTATATTAAGTCACACGTGCCATCACTCACGTGATTGGCTTGCTGGGCACCTATGACTAGCAATCTCCCACTTGACCTAAAGTCAATCACCTATGTGTCTGATCCCCATCAGACCCCTGTGACGCTTAAAACAAATCTGAGACAACGACTTTGTTAATGAATATGCAATGTTATCTTCGGATGGAACTCTTTCCACTACTACATCTCCTCGGGTCACGATCTCTCTGATAAGGTGGAACCTTCTCAGAACGTGCTTAGATTTCTGATAGACCTAGGTTCCTTTGCTTGAGCAATCGCCCCGTTGTTGTCGCAATATAGGGAGATCGGCTCTTCGCTACCCGGCACGACTCCCAAATCTGTGATGAAATTCTTCACCCAAACTCCCTCTTTTGCTGCATCTGATGCAGCAATGTACTCCACCTCTATGGTCGAGTCAGCAGTGGTATCATGCTTGGAACTCTTCCAGCACACTGCTCCTCCATTCAAGGTATACACATACCCTGAATTCGACTTGCTATCATCGACATCAGACTGAAAACTTGAGTCAGTGTAGCCTTCAACCTTAAGGTTATTACCTCCATATACTAGTAAAAGATCCTTAGTCCTTCTCAAGTACTTAAGGATACACTTTACTGCTTTCCAGTGCTCCAAGCCTGGATCCGCCTGATACCTGCTCGTGACACTCAGAGCATACGCTATATCAGGCCTAGTACATAGCATGACATACATGATAGACCCTATTGATGAGGCATAAGGTATCATATCCATGTTCGCCCTTTCTTCTGGAGTCTTTGGGGACATACTCGTAGAAAGCGATATCCCATGTCTCATCGGCATGAGACCTTTTTTGGAATTTTCCATGCCAAACCTTTTGACAATGGTTTCTATGTACTTGGATTGGGACAAGCCAAGCATCCTCTTGGATCTATCTCTATATATTCTAATCCCCAAAATATAGGATGCTTCCCCTAAGTCCTTCATGGAGAAGTGTTTAGATAACCAAGCCTTTACTGTGGATAGCATTCCTACGTCATTCCCAATGATCAGGATGTCATCCACATATAACACCAAAAAGGTGATAGCGCTCCCACTTACCTTTCTGTATACACAAGGCTCATCTTCGTTTTTAACGAAGTCATAAGATCTGATTGCCTCATCAAATCTTATGTTCCAACTTCGGGAAGCTTGCTTTAATCCATAAATGGATCTAAGCAACCTACACACCTTATCTGGACAGTTCTTGGACACGTATCCCTCAGGTTGCATCATATACACCTCCTTCTCGAGGTTCCCATTGAGGAATGCGGTTTTCACATCCATATGCCAGATCTCATAATCATAGTGTGCTGCAATAGCCAATAGAATTCTGATGGATTTTAGCATTGCTACGGGTGAGAAGGTTTCGTCATAGTCAACACCTTACCTTTGACGATACCCCTTAGCCACTAGCCTTGCTTTATAGGTCTCTACCTTTTCATCTACTCCGATCTTTTTCTTAAAGATCCACTTGCAACCGATGGGTACAATACCTTCGGGCACATCAACTAGGTTCCAAACCTTATTGGAGTACATAGAATCCATCTCAGAATTCATGGCTTCTTATCACTTCCTGGAGTCTATACTCATAATAGCCTCCTCGTAGGTCTGAGGATCAATATCCTCTGCATCCTCTCCTCTAATATGTCCCACATATCTCTCAGGAGGATGGGATACTCTATCAGATCTGCGTAAAGTTGAAAAACTTGTGTATTAGGTACACCCAACGCAGACTGGGCTGTAGAGTGGTGCTTGAGCTTGGTTCTCCAACCTCGCTCAATTCTATCATTCTCCCACTATCTCTGCCAAGAACGTGTTCCTTCTCAAGGAACACTACTCTTTTAGCTACAAAGACCTTTTGGTCCTTGAGATGATAGAAATAATACCCACAAGTTTCCTTGGGGTATCCCACAAATTTGCATCGCTCTGTCCTTGATTCTAACTTATCGGGGTTGTGTCTTTTAACATATGCAGGGCAGTCCCAAATCTTAACAACCTTAAGATTAGGCTTCTTCCCTTTCCATATCTCATATGGTGTAGACACTACCGACTTAGTTGGAACTCACATTCGAAAAGGTAAGTCTGCGGTTTCTAGGGCATATCCCGAAATGAGATGGGTAGGTCAAATGAAACTCATCATGGACCGTACCATATCTAATAATGTACGATTTCTCCTTTCGAGAGACACCATTGAGCTGAGGTGTATAAGGAGGTGTCCATTGGGATAATATCCCATGGTCCTTGAGGAACTGAGTGAACTCTGTGCTTAAAGTACTCACCTCTCGTCGATCCGATCGAAGAGTTTTGATACTCTTTCCATCGGGTTTTCCACCTCATTCTTATATTCTCTGAATTTCTCAAAGGCCTCGGACTTGTACTTCATTAAGTACACATATCCATACCTTGAGAAATCATTAGTAAATGTAATGAAGTAGGAGTAACCTCCAATGGCATTAGTTGACATGGATCCACATACATCACTATGTATGAGTTCCAACAACTTCAAATGGCTCTCTCTCCGCCCACTAAATGGAGAGTTGGTCAGTTTTTCCACGAATGCAAGGCTCACAAGTTGCATATGACACATAGTCGAATGGATCTAGATATCCATCATTTAGCAACTTTTGAATCCTTCTTTCATGGATATGACCTAGCCTGCAATGCCACAAGTATGCACTGTTCATCTCATCTCGTTTCCTTTTGGACACATTTACATTCATGATATGTGGAGTGGTGTCTAATATAAATAAACCATTATGCAATGTTCCTTTCATGATGATCTTATCATATAATAATATCGAACAACCATTATTCTCAAAAATAAATTTATATCCACTAACTGTTAAACATGAAATGGAGATAATATTTTTGATAATAGAAGAAACAAAATAACATGCATCTAATGCAATAAAAGCTCCACTAGGCATATGTAGGGCGACCTCGCCAACAGCTACTACAGCAACTTTTGCTTCATTACCCATCTTGAGGTCAATCTCGCCTCTCTCTAGTCTCCTAGGCCTTGCCAGAACCTGCAACGAATTGCATATATGATAAGCACTACCGGTATCCAATACCTATATGTTATCGTAAGAGTCTGACAAATGGAGACTGATCATGAATGTACCTGAAGCTTCATCAAGCTTTTGTTTAAGCCCTTTCTGCTGCAAGGTACTCTTTGCAGTTTGTCTTCCAGTGCCCCTCTTTACCACAGTGGAAGCACTGACCTTTGTCCTTTGCTGGGTCTTTCTTAGCAACCTTTGCTTTACCTGGTTTGACCTTGTCCTTTCCCTTCTTAAGGGACCTTTCTGCTTTCCTTTTCCTTTTGGTCTCACCAGTGTAGAGTACTCTCTGCCTCCCTCAACATATTGAGAAGCTCTGGGAGAGTCATTTCAAGCTTGTTCATATTAAAATTCATTATGAACTGTGAAAAGGAATCTGGTAAGGACTGAAGCACAATGTCCACACACAAGTTATCCTATAGGACCATTCCTAGACACATGAGTTTTCTCTATCCACTCAATCATCTTTAGAACATGGTTACAAACGGTGTCCCCTCGGTCATCCTAGCGCAGAAGAGGCTCTTAGATATCTCATATCACCGAAGTCCTTCCCTGTTCCTCAAACAATTTTATGGACATGTAGGAGAATGGATCGGCATCCATCTTTTCATGTTGTCTCAGTAACTTCGAGAGTCATAGAGCCCAACATATAGCACCAGCAAGAGTGGAGTCATCAATGTACATCATGTAGCAGTGATCTCATCCTCGTTTGCCCCTTCTTTGGGCTCGGGCATCCTTTGTATCAAGGGCGTACGATTTTTTTTTTTTTTGTGAGAACAATTCTCAAGTTACTGAGTCAATCCATATAATTTGGACCAAAGGCGGTTGACATCAAGTATGCCACGTAAAGGGATTTGAAAGCGACATTTTCTGAAAATAAAGATGCGGTAGAAATGAATAACATGCAGATTTTGCAAGAAATAAACTATCAAGATATGGACTTTTATCCTAATATGCTCCCACTATTTTACTAACGAGTCACGACACCCCTCAAAGACGCGAAAACGGAAGTCTCCTGTGAGACTTCTAGTGGGGATCGGATCCAATCGGCGTCTTAGTGCAACCTCGAGGGACTCGACCAATCACACTAAGCCTAAAAGGTAGGCAACTCTTGTCGATCACAACTCCTTATGATTCCCGTCCTGTTCGGCCTCCGAATCACCATGGCCTCGAGGGTTTCGACCAATTATGATGCTCGGTTAAGTCAATACCTTTGTTACAAGATGAGTCTGATTTGATGATATACCCTCGAGGGACTCGACCAAGTATACCATGCTCTCAGGTCACCGGTGACATCTCTATGTCGTAAGCAAGATAGCGAATCGCGATATAGGTGAGTCTCGAGGGACTCGACCAACTCAACCTGCACCGGGAATCGGTTCCTACATATAACGATGGAAGGCCACGTGGGACAATCTAATTGCCTCACGTTTACCGACTTAATATTATCGAGAGATGTTTCTATGATTTGGTCTCCTAATATGACATGTCACATATATACATATTTAATATATATCTACATCGCATGCAAATATATATACATATGTAGTATGTGTATAAGCAATTACACCAGATGATCATGGACCACAACCTAATATGATTTGGCCCGAGCCAGTAGGCCTAATCACTCACATCAAGATCTATGTGTGCAACGGTGCATCTCCATACCCTGTGATCGTCCATTTCGTCCTTGTCGGTTCCGTCGACATCTTGATGCATCTTCATGCATCACGATCGTCCGGCTCGTGGGTCCCGCTATCGCATCCACGCTCCCGCTGTGCCTCCTCATGTGATTACAACTTAATCATAGGCACGCAGGCCCGACAATAAACGAGAAATATAATGGAGGTTCGCAGACCTCAATAATAATAATCACAGGTACACACATCACATGGTCTATGATCATCCGTCCACACATCATACATCACATGTATAAATAATCATCATCATGTAGGACTACTAGATAATAATAATAATAAAATAATAATCAACTAAACCTTTTAATTAATTAATATTTTCTGAAATCAGGGACATTATAGGGAATTTTTGAATTTATAGGGGTATTTTCGTAATTTGGACAAAAGACAGAAACTGAAATTTCTTAAATTTCGAGGGGCAAAACTATCTTTTGTCAAGAAAATCCTAATGCCCTTTCCCCTTTTCGCTGCTGCCACCGCCGCCACCCTGTGCGGCGGGGCGAGGGCGGCACGCCCGCTGGCAGCACTATCGTTGCGGATGGGTGCCCCTTTCGGGCGCCGCCGCCTCTGCAGGCGATGCTATCTCGCCGGGCGACCGCCCTTGTGGGGTTTTCGCCATGGAGGCAGCGGCGGCGGCGGTACCGCCAGCCCTACGACGCCTCTACCCGGTGGGTTGCCGGTCTTCGACTCTGTTGACGATGATCGATCGAGGGCAACAACTGTTGCGCCCTTCCTTGTTTTTTTTTGTCAACAATTTTGACGTCAAAATTCTTCCTAAACACAACATAATGTAGTTCAAAACCAATCATTCACACGAGCAACCCGGCTCGATACCACTGTTGGGAAATCCTTGGGGCTTACATCATATCGCGTGGAATGGAAGAACAAGAAAAAAAACAAAATCCCCGATTCCCAAAAAAGATGTTCGTCGTCGTATGCGAAGATTGGTACGCAAAAAATCCATGAAACATGAAACTACGATAGAGTAGATTGTGTTACCTAGGGAGATCGATATCCCCTGTTTCCTTGCAGATCCTTAGGAGAGGGTGAAGGAGGTCAAGCGCCCTCCTCTCTAGCAATGATCCACACAAGAGGGGTTGGCGACGGCGCTCCTCAAAACTCGGACCTACTCGAGGTGGAGATGGAGAGGAGAATAGGAAAAGGCAAACAAAAGCTCTCTAGCCCATGGGGTTTTGAATCTCTCCTATTTATAGAGGTCTCATGTCAAACCCCTAATGGGTCCTCCCTTAGTGGGTATTGGATCTCGTGATCATCCATAAAGACAAGGGGCTCCGCCGGATATCTCATATCCTAACCTCTATTCATCGCAATGCCTACCATATGTGTGTGACCCTCTAGGCCCAATATCGAGCTGGCCGTGAGTCATACCTATCGTAACTCCTTCTAACTTCGGTGAATTATTATCTCTATAATAATCCACTCGACTCATCGACCACTGACGCGTTTCTTGGCCACTCTTCAGTAGTCCTCGGACCATCGATCTTGGGGAATCCAATCCATTGGACCTGTCGTCCGCGATTCTGCAGTGTACCTATAGTCCCTCATCAATCTAATATACCGTAGACCGAGTATCGAGCATGGTGTTGTCGGACCCACACCGGTTTTACTACTGAAGTCTCGCTCTAATCGGATTCTCCTGAGAACTCTTTCTCTCTCAACCCGAATGACCCGGCCGCGGATTTGTCTGCGAGCAAGAACACATGGGATATTCCTCTCATGACGCCGAGAGTGGATGATCCTCTATCGACAATGAATAGCCCTCGTAAGGTCGACTACCACTCCCAATGACCAAATTGTACTAGATATGGGACGACCAAACCTATAAGTCTGGTATCAAAGAGTGGAGCACTCATACAGGACATCCTTGGTGTCTCAAGTCTAAGGACCGAGACACCCACTAGGACTACGGAATCATTTGTCCGACAATAAGGCATCATCAACCATCCAAAGATTCCGTAAGCGGACCAATTAGTGAACTCATTCTCCAATGAGCACACATCTTTATATCCCTAGTGTCCCTACACAAGCAGCTATGAGACCACCGGTGCATCCATCATATGGACGGGTATACAAAGACACCGTCTGTCCTAAGTTATCACGATATCCCTCTCGAGTAACCTATGACCGGGATTATTTAGGATATGTGTTTAAAGGTGAATCGATCTCACTCATCACGATCCGATTCCCATTGCACAAATCCAAGGACATCACAATATATGTATGTATTTATATAAAGTGATATATGTCAAAATATAATAAGTAAAAAAATTTTATATTAAGTCACACGTGCCATCAGTCACATGATTGGTTTGCTGGACACCTATGACTAGCATGTTTGTGGGTCAAATGCTGGAGCTTTGTTTGTTCTTCCACAGTGGTGGGCGCCATTACTGAGTTCTTCTTTTATTGGCATGGCATGGTGGTGCCTTTAACCTAACCTTATTTGATCTGTGTCAGAAATTGGATGAGTGTGGGTGATGCCTTACCATCTTAATTATTCCTATTTCGATAATTTGTCTATTAGTTTTGTAAATTCCATAAGTTTTTATAACATCTCTAATTAATTACCTAAGTTTAAAAAAAAAAAATAGAAAAAGGAAACTAAATATTGATTATGGTTGAAGATCATAAGTTTTGACAAGGAAGTTTCATCATCCTGCAAAGATGAAAGTTCATTAACAATTTTTTTTGAGAAAAAATAAAAATCATTCTTCAAATCAAATATGAAAATATCTATGAAAGTTGTTATAATTGATATGTCTTTGAGTTTCCGATATTATTTTGTTCTTTCTTAATTTTTTTATTTTTATATTTGAAGCATAAAAATAGAAGAAAATTGCTACCAATGACTCGTGCTCTAATCTATATCCCTTTTCAAGAAAAGAATAAAAGATAAGAATAATTATTAAAGAAGAGAGAAGCTTTATTAAACTACTTCAATACATTAATATGTTCCCTCTCCTATTTATACAAATTAGGAGAAAGAATTTTTCTGAAGGATTTCTCTCTCAACAGAATAAAGAGATTTCCTCGTATAGTTGGGAAAATCTTATAATATATCCTCTAGATCCATAACTAAATGATGCAGTGTATAAAGCATTGAATTCTCTCAAGTATCAAGACAATAAATTTCAAGCTCAACTCTTTCAAATATTAAGAAAATAGTTCACATTTTGAGATAATTATGGAGATTCAAAATACCAAATACAATGCACCATAAATTTAATATGTATTATAATTTATGTTTACTTTTAGTAAACCATTAACTAAGTGGTTGAGGGATTCATTGTCCGATGGATTTATAAAAGGAGAAAGGAAGGAAAATTGATGAGGCATTCTTATTTTTATAACCTTATCAAATTTTTGAAAAAGAAGAGAATCTCTGTGGTTCTCTCGCATCTCACTTCTTTTTCTCACGTTCTTCTCTCTTCATCTTATTTCACACTATTTTGTATCACAACTTTGCCATGCTCTTAAAGTACTTCTTTCTTATGGTAACCGAAAGGGGTAGAAGACGACGATGAAAGAATTATGCAACCATATAGAGATGAAATGAATATAAAAATTGAAGTACTAAGGAGACAAGTTGAAGAGCTTACTATGTGCCTTTAACATCAAGAAACCGATGGTTCTAAAGGCTCAATAGTTATAGTTACGTAAATGATAGATTTGAAGACATGAATCCGTCTACATCTAAAGAAACTGTATCAGACTCATCCATGGAGACATTTTTTCATGCAAATGGCAACATCAAAATTGACTTACTAAAGTTTCATGGTTGACTTTAACACGAAGAGTTTCTTGATTAGCTTAGCACCGTCGAAAAATTTTTTAAGTACAAGGAGATATCCAAAGCCCAAAAAGTATAATTAATTTTTACAATATTTTAAGGTTATACTTTAATATGGTGTGACAAGTTGCTAGAGATACACCTTCGGAAAGGAAAGATGAAGATATCATCTTGAGAGAAGATGGAAGATGAAACCTTGACACTCTGAGATTTTCTTTTCATTTAATTATATTCGAACTTTTTTTTTCATAATTTAATAATCTTTAATAGGGTAGCAAAATCATCATCGAGTACACTGAAGAATTCTATAAGTTGATGACCCATAATAATACTGAAAAAATGGAAGAACAATTTGTTACAAGCTATGTCAGCGACTTATAAATTATGATTTAAGATAAAATAAAAATGACTATAGAGGTTATATGATGCTTATCAATTACCATTAAAAGTTGAAGCAAAACTTGTAAGGAGCGGAGTAAAGATGTATTGTAATATTCTTTTACATTCCTTCTAAAGCTAATTTTATTGGTTATAATGCTAGTGGATTAAAAGCTAGAGAAATAATAAAAAAATACATCCAAACTAACTCTTACTAATCATAAAGGATAATCTAGTCACACCCATCATCTTCCTATTTGCTTTAAATGCAAATAAGTAGGACACTACATGAACAAGTGCCCAAATTAATAAGTTAATACATGAGTTAACTTTGTCAAAGAAAAAGACGCTAGTGAACAACGTAAAGATATTGAAAAACTAATACATGATGAATACCAAGAGAAGGCTTACGAAGAAATTACACCTAAAGAAGGTGAATGCTTGGTAATCCATATGGTGCTTGCTACTTAAGAGGTGATTATAAAATAATATTTTCAAGATACATTACAAATCTAGAGACAAAGTTTGTTCTCTTGTTATTAATAATGGTAATTGTGAGAACATTGTATCTTAAGATATGGTGAACAAGCTCAAGCTCAAGATAGAATCTCATTTTAAACCATATCAAGTTACATGGTTTATGAAAGACGATGAGGTATGAGTTACTAATCGATGCCTAGTTTCTTTTCGATGAAAAAAATATACAGATAATGTGTGGTATGATGCAATATCAATGGATGTTAACCATATATTTTTGGGAAGACCATGATAATATAATCGATGTGCTATCCACGATAGATAGAAAGAATACATATATTTTTAAATTCAATAGAGTTAGAATTATATTTTTGTCATGCAGAAGAGTTTGCTCCCAAGTCTTTTAACCTAGAGGTAAGAAAATAACTTCCTCACTTTAAATGAGTTTAAAAGAGAAAGTAAAGAAAGTATAGTTGTATTTATATTTGTTGCTAAAGAATGCATGTAGCTATTGGGAAATCTAGGGCAACATCATATGCATAGTGGAAGAATAAAAAATGAAATCTTAAAATTTTTCACAGAATAATAAGGTTTCATCGTCATGTGAAGACGTGTTACCTAGAGAGATCATATATCCCTGAAATCCTACAGATCTGTGGGAGAGGATGAAGAAAGTCAATTGTCCTCTTCTCTAGTAGTGATCCATATGATAGGGGCTGCGAAGATGCTCCTCAAATCGCTGCACAATCCTCATTTCCATACGCACCATACGATCAAGAAGGGGTCGACACTTCTTGTTGTCCATACGCCTCAAACTGAGATTGTTAGTTGAGGATGAGAGAGAGAGAGAGAGAGAGAGAGAGAGAGAGAGAGAAGTATAAGAGGTGGCAGCTTAAAAGGGTTTAGCCTATGACTCTTTAATTCCCTCCTATTTATAGAGGCTCTTTATCAACTTAATCATAATGGATCATGTCCTATTGGGTATTGGATCTCTATCCAACTACCCAAGCTTTTTGGATTAGTGGATCTCTACCTAATAATCTCTTATTGGCTCTTATTCATAAGATCCAATAATTCATAGGCTTATTGGATATCTAATAAGATAGGGGCTTCAACGAATATCTTATATTCGAACCTCTACTCGTCGCAATATCTACCATATGTATGTGACCCTTTAGGCCCAATATCGGAGCTAGCTATGAGTCATAATTGTCAGAACTCCTTCTGACTAAGTGAATTATTATCTCTATGATAATTCACTTGACTCATTGACTACGAACGCATTAGGCCACTACGCAGTAATCTCTAGATGATACATGAGAATACAATCCATTGGATTTGTCTGTTCTCAATTAGAATATATCTATAGTCTCTCATCCATTTAATATTACAGAGATCATATACTAAGTATAGTACTATCAGGCCTATATAGAATCTACTCGAGTCTCGCTCTAATAGGATTCTCTCGGAGAACTCTTTTTCTCTTAATCTGAATGACCTTGGCCAAATATTTGCTTAAGTAAGAATACATAGGATATTCCTCTATAACCCTCGTAAGGTTGGTTGCCACTCCCGATGATCGACTATACTAGAACTGAAACTTCTAAGCTTATAAGTCTAGTATCAAAGAGTTGAGTACTCATACAGGATATTCTTAGTGTCTCAAGTCTAAAGATTAGATATACTATTGGGACAATGGAATCGTTGTCTAACAATGAGGTATCATCAACCATCCAACGTTTCGTGAGCGAATTGATCAGTGAACTCATTCTATAATAAGCACCTGCACTATATCCCTAATATCCCCACACGAGCAACTATAAGATCAACTGCCTCCATCATATGGATGTATATACAGTATACCAGTCTATCCGATTATTTCAATGTCTCTCTCGAGTAACCTATGACCAAGATTATTTATGGTCTATATTTAAAGATGAATCTGTCTCATTATCGTGATCTCATCATGATCCAATTTCTATTGCATAAATCTATGAATATCACAATATATGCAACGAGTAATATAAAGTGAGAAAAATATTAAATAAATAATAAGCAAAAAGAGTGCGTGTCATATTACATATGTCATCACTCACGTGATTGACTTGTAAGACATATATGACTAACAATAGCTAATAAAAATTTCTAGTGTAATAGAAAGTATTTTGGAGGAATTCAAAGACATCTACTATAAAGAACTTCCTAGTGCTCTGCCTTCTTTTCTAGACATTCAACATCGAATCGATCTAATTCTAGGAGCAATCTTTCCAAACAAATCTCACTATTGTGTGTCATTCCAACTATATTGACTTGATAGATGTGCATTTATGATCAAACTATCAATCCAATTACCATCAAGTGCATATTTTCTATTTCACATGTGAATGCTATGTTTGATATGCTCCTCAATTCTTTTTAAGATTGATCTTCCAAGTGATTATTATCAAATCCATATTAAACTAAAAGATGAATGCATTAAGACTCGAAGAAGGTTTATGTAAATAGCTAATTATACTATTTAGATTTTCAAATGCTTCGAGCATAATCAAAGTCTAAGTTGTTATATTGGGAAGTTTATTGTTGTTTACTTTGATGATATTCTTATTTATATTCACAATAAACTTGATCAAGAACTATCCTATCGATATTGAAGGTAGAAAACTTGTATGTAAATCTAAAAAAATGTTCCTTCATAACCTTAGCTTTGCTTTTCTAGGCTTTATTTTAACCCATACATGTATTCAAGTGGTTTCTAAGAAAATTTAAAGCTATCTGGACTTCGCCAACACCAACATTCCCATAAGATATTCAGAGTTTCCATAGTTTGACATCTTTTTATCATCAATTTATTTAGAATTTTAATACTATTGCGCTCCTCTAACTGATCGCATAAAGAAAGAAGTATTTCAATGGTGAACAACAGTTTTGAATTACAAAAGGTGAAATTATCCACTATTCCTCTTGTATTATCATATTTTTCTAAAATATTTGAAGTTAATTGTGATGCCTCTTATATGGGTATCGGTGGAGTATCTAGCCAAGAAAGAACTATTCAACCTATGATATTGAATTTTATACTATTATTCAAGCACTATGATATTGGAGACTTTATTTGATCTAAAGAGAATTTATCTTAAATTATGATCATGAACTTATTAAACACATTAATTTTCAAACAAATCTCAATAGGTGACATTAAAGATGGGTGACATTTTTACAGGAGTATACTTTTGTCTTGAGGCATAAGGATAAAATATGTAATAAGGTTGCATATACACTCAACGGACGATTAGCGCTCCTTAATACTATGCGAATCCAACTAAATGATTTGATGAAATAAAAAATACTTACTTTAATGATGAAAATTTTGAAGAAACATAAAAGTTATGCACGAAGAGTCATCTTGAAGTTTATATTATTGAAGATTATTTTTTCTTTTGTGGAACTCCATTTTATATTTCTTAATATTCTCTAAGAGAGTAATTATCTAAGAACTTGACTTTGGTGGATTAGGAGATCATTTTTGAAGAGACAAAATAGTACTTCTTATCAAAGCAAAATATTTTTGGCCAACAATCTACTGAGATGTTATACATCATGTGGAAATATGCAGAATATGCTAAATTTCAAAGGGGCAAACTCAAAATCTTGGTGCATATACTCTTTTCCCAATCCTAATGCTCCTTGGGATCATATTAGTATGGATTTCATGATTGATCTATTGAAAACTCAAAAGAGGCGTAGATTTTATTTTTGTTGTCGTTGATCGATTTTCTAAAATAGTACATTTTATTCCTTGCAAAAAGACCATGGATGCTTATTATATCACTAACTTTTATTTGAATGAAGTGATCAAACTTCATAGAATTCCTAAATCTATCGCATTAGATATAGTTATTAAATTTCTTAGTCGAGAAGTTTATAGAAGAAATTTGATAGAAACCTATGCTTATCATCCTTAGACAAATGGACAAATTGAGATTGTTAATAGAACCTTGGATAACCTCCTAGGATGCTCTGCTACAAAAAGACTAAAATAATAGGATATCATTTGCTTATAACTTTGTGGTTAAGCAAGAGTTCATTTCAGATTATTTATGATTATATTTCACCTCATTATCTAGATATTGTTATTACCATGATAAAAATTCATGAAGTAAAGAAGAAGAAGAAGCTTAAAGCTAGCAACCAAGTTTACAGAAAAAAAAAGAGCCAAAAAGCAGCATCATGTGATGTGATGATCTTTAAACTAAGAAAATTAATGAGATCTTGTTTGGGTATTTTTGAAAAGAAGAGTTTTCCGGTATAAACTAAGAAAATTGGTCCCTACCGAATCCTAAAGAGCATTAACAATGCTTATAAGGTTGGACTTTCTACTAATATTTGTAATCACTCCACATTTAATATTCAAAATTTATCAGTTTATCATGACAATAATGATGATAACTTGTGGACAAATTTTCTATGAGAATAACAAAATGCGTAAGGAGCATCGAATGTTCCTAAGTTTCAAGATAACAAATTTCAAAATAATAAATGCATACTATGCATCGTATCACTAAGTCGACTCTAATATTAATACTTTAATATCTAATAAAATAATTTATTTATTTATTTATTTATTAGTTATATTAAATTTAAATTAATGATCTAAAATATTGAAGTTAAAGTCTTATAAATGATAGAAGATAAGATTTGTATAAATTAATCTCTTGAGAAAAATCCTCTATTCTGATTAGAGAAATCCTTTCTCCTAATTTGAAGCTGAAGCATTTTCATTTCTTCAATAAAGCTTCTTCTCTTCTTCAATAATTATTTTTATTTTTTATTATTTTCATCAATAAATCAGTCTACGACGTCAGTCTACTACGTCAAGGCTTAAAAAAGCCCCGTCCTCACCGAAGAAGCCACATTCATCAATAAATCAGTCTACTACGTCGAGGCTTAAAAAGCCCCGTCCTCACCGAAGAAGCCACATTGCAGTGATTCGATAGCCAGTCAGTCCGCTCTTCTTGCTCAGGATGTAGCAGCAGCTTTTCCTCTTCTCAACTAGCCTGAAGCCAGTCAGCACTTCTCCAAGCTTCTTCTTCATGTGTCTAATTTACTCACACCACCGGCAGAATGGACCAACTCAAAGACCAGTAGTCAAAATTGACGTGGTCAAAATTATCTGCTGCATCATTCTCTTTTCAACATCCATCTTTAAACAGACTTATCCTTTTATTGAATAGTTCTATCACCATAACTTTTGTTGTCATGTGAAGTTTTGCACGACGACGTTTGATAATGCTAAATTTGTAAGGTTAAAGGCATTGCAGTGACAGAAACCGAAGACGGAAAATTGCAATCAGATTGAGATCAGAGGAAGTAGATTAGATTAGAATCCAAATCTTTTCTTAGTCTCGAGATCAGATGGAGGAGACAGCAATGGGAGGGGCAAAGATTTGGTGTATATGTTTAAAGCTACCGTTGCTGTGCCAACTGTCTTCCCCGGGATTCCCGTTATCTAAGACTGAGACCGTTACTGGTTTCTCCCTCCTCCAACCAAAAGCTGCCCACCCCATCGGACAGTGAAGATAATAAAGGCGACATGGAAGCGGATCGATCGCGTTACAGCTCCCGGGGGTCGACGAATATGGACGCGCCCGGCGCCGACTTGGTCCAGTCGCCGACCCCGCCGTCGCTGTACTCCTCACCCAGCCGCTTCACGCACCACACGTCCTCCGCGCACGACAGCCACCGCCAGCGCGGTATGCCCCGCAGTACCGGGTCTCCCGCCGCCACCTCTGCGGCCAACACCGTCGCCGACCCCCGCGCCACGTTGTGCGCCTCCCTCCACGCCGCCGCCGCCATCTCCGCCGCGCCGGGCCCCTCCCCTCCCACCCCGTACAGGAACCACGCCACGAACGGTCGGAACAGATCCGGCACCGCCGGGATCCGCAGCCACGGCATCGCCCGGTCCGCCGCCCGCGTCGCTGCCGCCGCCCCCCGCCGCAGCCGCGACGCCCCCCGCACCTCCATCCGGAGCACCCCGCCGCAGTCCCACGCGCTTGCCACCGCCCACGATCCCGGTGGAGCCGCCAGGAACGCCTCCGCCCCTGGCCACTGCCGCGCGGTGTTGCAACCCGCCGGGACCGCGAGGAAGGTCGCGACGGTGAGTGGGTTGCGGAGCACCGCGTCGATGTCGCGGGGGAAGAACTCGGTGGTGGCGAAGCAGCGGCGATAGATGGCCTCTGCGTCAGCGTGGCCGAGCCGGAGGACGGTGACGGAGCGGGGAACCGGGAGACGGTGCGCGAACACCGGGTGGACCAGGATGGTCGGCGCTCGGAACTTAGTGTAGTCGCATCGCTCTGTGAAGAGACGCATCGATGCCTCGTTGTCATTTCCCGTGGCCATGTAAGCGTACTCCGCCCCCTTCTCCCTGAACCATCCCTCCATTTGCCTCACCAGCCTCAACCCTATTCCCTTCCTCCTGTCATTGTTATCATCAATACAAGAGAGAGAGAGAGAGAGAGAGCAGTAACTGGTAGAGATGATATAAGGAGTTTACCGATGAGAAGGAGACACTCGAAGACCAAGGAGATAGCCAACCTTGGTGTAAGTGGGAGTCGCCACCTGACAAGTGTTCTTGGCGCTCCCTCCTTGTCGTGGGAGCTTCTTGCCGCATGTGACCACCTTCACGCAGCCGCGCACCAGCCCGACGATCTCTTTCACTCCACCACACGTCTCCGCCACCTGAGCCGACCACTCATCACCCGAAGCTCGACGACGGAAACAAGAAACAAGGAACGTGAAACAAGACGAAGAAGAAGAAAGAGTACGAGCATGAGATAGGTGGGAGAGTGGCGGATGCGGGAAGCGGGGTCGCCCAGGAGGTCAGTGTGGAGCGACATCTTGCCGCTCGAACCGAGCTCGCACGTCCGTTCGACCTCCTCCGCCGCTGCCCGATCGTTCGCCGCATTGTACTCTCTAACCACGACGACGGACGCCTCCCTCTCCATTCCCTTCTACCAGAGTATTATATTACCTTGGCAGAATACGTTCCGCTGTTCGGCACTGCTACTGTAATGATGTAAAAGAGAAAAAGGAAGAGTACTTCTAAAGGGGAGAATGTGACAAAAATCACAGCCTTTTCATTTGTAACCTGTTTGGATTATTACTGATCTCCTACCCTATCATCACTCCACTTGAAATCTCCTGAATCATGTGTGAGGCAAGCAGTAAAGCATGAGGGAGAGGAAAGGAGCAGTAGTGAAAGAGAAATGAAACAGATCTCCCTTCCTTTCTTGTGATCCTCCTATGTGTGAAGTTGGTAGGAGGTGAGTTTATGAGTGGGCTTCAATTGTGTGAAGGGAAGGGGGTGTGTGTGTGTGTGTTTGTGTCTATATATATATATATATATATATATATATATATATATACTTCTTTGTCTTGTTCTCTCTCTAGAATCTATCATGTCCTCCCTAATTACAAATCAAATCTCATTGTTGGGAAAAGCCAAATAGTGACCTTAAATCAGAAGAGATTGGTGTTGGGATTAGGTTGAGTAGGATCACGACAACTGCATGGGTCTGAGTTGAGGATGGGGATTGGGCAGAGAACCTAATATGTACGAATTAGATGAGTCTCGATAGCATGCAATTCCGACGAGTTCAGTTGTGTCTTGCAGCTTGATGGATGTGTTCTGAGGATCAAATTGGAAACATGGAGGGAGAACCATGAAAGCATGTTTTCGAGTTTGAACTATTGCAAGGAAACTCTTCATCTTTTAAGAAAATTATAGATTATATTTGACACTAAGCCACAAAAAAGGTGACCTAATCTTATTGGACCTTCTAAATTAATTCAACTTCTCATCTTAATATTCAAACACTAAACCAATCTTCTCTAATCCATAAACTAAACAAAGTTGTGTTTATTATTTCCCCAAGGACCAAAAAGGAGAGGCTGAGCAGAAGCCAGGCTTCATCCCTTACCAACCAAGACACATAGTGATTAATGGAGATAGAGAATGATGCTGCTACAATTCTGGCCAGGCTTGTTACAACAAAGACCATATAATAATCATGGTGTTTAATCAGGGTGGACCGAGGAAGGAAGTTAGCTTGGCTGGGAGGAGTTGACCCTAACATTTAAGAGGGAAGGTTGAGTCCTCCATCCTCCTTAATTCCCCACCTATTAATTGTACTTGTTCTTGGGCAAAATAAGTTCCAGCTAACCATGGCCGACCAAAGTTCTTCCTGTGGAAGTTCTGAGCATTGAGATTTCATTAACAATGAGTTTCTCAAGCTCCTTTCTTGCTTCCTTACATGTTCATGTGCGTTCATCTTGTCTGGTTCTCCATGCAAGAAAGAAGTGCCTGTCAAGTTCACAGGATAACAAAACACTTGTTCACCGGATGACACAAGAAGAAGAAACATTTTATGAGCAGTGAGGTATATGGTGGGAACATCGTTAACCACATCTTCCATGATGGAGACACCATATGGAATCCATGATTGGTGGTTGAAGAAATAACTATAGGCAAGAATGATAAACATGATGATGAGGTTTGGCTAATAATCGGAGCAGCTGACAGCTCCATCATGCATGGACTATGCTTTGGCTCATTAAGTTGGATATAGATCACACCTAATTTGTCCAAATAGAACCTTGACAGGCACATGGATTGATAAGGTGGATTGAGAATAATTAGCGTTAGCAATTCGAGGAGTTTGGTTCATCTGTTAAGAAACCAATGCAATCGTTGTGAAGTCACACAGTCACCAATCTACATTACATCTGAGATTAATGGTCAGTCACTAGGTGTCTCGATATTAGACTTGCATCAACTGAAGCATCTCAAGGAATTGATATATAGGAAATATAGTCAATAGGAATTCCTTAAAATAAAAAAAATAAGTTAGAGAAATTGTATATGCATGAAAAAAATTTCACCAAAAGACATGTGAGGATGAACATTTATTTTAAGGTATGAAGCCTTACTCTTGTTTCTTTGTTTTCTTTTGATTTTCCATGACATTCATCTTACACAACCTTCATTTTTCATTTATCAAAATGTCATCGATTTCTTTTTATCTTGAAGACAAAATATAGAAAAATACCACACAATTCTCTCTCCCATGATGATACATAATCGATCGGGGGAACTCCTGCTTATCAATCTCATGGAACGATGGATGAACAAAAGAGGGAAAACAAAATAAAAATAAATAAATATACATCGAAAATGATACACATGACTAGTCATAAGTATATTAGCCAACATGCATGATTGTGCAAATTGTATGATACACAATTGCAAGTATCTCTTCCTATATTAATCCATCTTCTAAAAACCAGCTTAATCAATTGGCAAGATGCTATTCTTTCACTCGTCTAAACCTTGTGATGTCTCTACCATGCTAAATGTAGGCCATTGTATTCCCATCCCTCCTTGTAAAGTTGTGGGCAGATGCAATCAGTCTTCTTCGTCTCATGGCTTTTAATTCAAGCCTGTCAACATCTGAACAGTCCTCCCTAATAATTGTGCAAACTTAAGACCAACTCTCAGTTAACTAACTTGATCTGATTAAACTCGCTTTCCACTATTCTTGAGATCACCCACCCACTTCTCCCTTTCTCTAGATATATGTGGTAGCAATAACAAGATCCACATGAAGTGCCTGTGACAATGAACAAATAATAATTGTTATGGATTAGCAAAGAAATAAGATTGGGTGAGTATTTTGTGAAGTGGTGGTGGTGGAGAGCTTGGAGGTGAGAGGGGACAAGAAATGCCATAATTGGAGGTCACTTGCTTCTTGCCTTGGCCAACTCTGCCTGCCATCTCCATTCACATTTCTTTAGTTCTAACTTAGATAATCTCTCATCTAGCGTTTTATATTTTTTCATTGTATGATTTGTGGTATCAAATCAATCACAAGATTAAATTGGAAAATGTATTGGTGTTTGGTGGCAATGCATATTAGTTGTGTGTAATTTGAAGTGTAACTCAAGCTAATAATATGTGGATACTCCAACAATCTCTAACATATTTGTACTATGCGCGAGACCTTTGCATTAAGAATTCGGCTATCCCTTAAGATGGAGATACGTAGAATGAGAAACATGCTAATGTTAAGTTCCATTTGACGGGCATCATCTTTTTATCGATTTCTCGGAGGATGCTTGTCTTTTGGAGGTACTGTTTAATGCCCGGGGACAGTCCAAGAAGATGGGGCCAACTTGTGTCAATAGAATGAGATCACAACTGTGCATCTGAGAATGTAATTTTTGGTGAATAGGGAGGGAGGGTTGTGCCATAATGATCCGATGAACATGATGAATAGAATCAAGCTTAGAGTTTCCACTCTATTCAAATCATGCAACAAAAACCATAAAGACAATATATATGTATATATATATTACTTGATTTATTCATTATAGTGTTTTTTTTTTATTTATCTATTTTGATCTCGACACTATCATTTTTTGGTATTAGATTTGAACCATTGTAATTTTATTTTATTATATATTTCAAAATAAAATTATTTCTCATCGAACTAATAATAACCATGACGTCGAAGGCATCTTTTATTTATTTAGTTAAACCAAAATATTATTTATGCATTCAATTTATATGTTATGTTTTTTTCAATGAAAAAGAATGAGAGCAACATTAGCTAAAATAGATTAGATTGGAAAAAAAAAAATATCCAAATTCCTCAAAAGATTTGTGTTTCATAAAGATAAACGCGAGAAGATGGGTCGGTAATAAGTCTAAATTTAGAGATCTGCTTTTGAGAAATTATATAAATCAAATTCTAAGATCGAAATTTTTTTCAATCAAAACTCATAATCTGGTCTGTGATTTTTATTTCAAGTGCGGTTTGTGATGGGGGAGGAGTCGCTGCAGAAGAGCACAAACTTGTTTTGTTCTCTCTTTGGTAATGGTAGCGACATGATGCACACACACAGCGCCCCACATGATCGATCTCTCGCATCGCTGTAATTGTACTCCGCCCCGTCATTTTACGGACGCCAAGAGCGACGACAAAACGGTGGAGTACAAAGGCATGCAAAAGTTGATTAGTCGGTGATGGATACGTAGAAAGATGCTCGCTCTCTCTCTCTCTCTCTCTCTCTCTCTCTCTCTCTCTCTCTCTCATATCGTCTCGCAAGAAGTGGAATGATGGTGCAGTAGAACTCAAAATTACTTTCACCATGTTTCATGTTTCGTGCACAGATGTCAGATCCAGGAATGCACCATGTTTGTCTTTCTCGCCATCCTTGGACCTTTGCAGCCACGGAGGATCCATCATCATCCTTTGAGAGGAGATAAATGAGAGAAATTAAAGATGGCACAAGAGGTACAAGGTGTCGTACCAAGACGACAACGGCTGTAGGTTAGCGTCACGGCCACAATAATTGCGCCCATTTCATGCGACACAAGGCAGACCACCCACTCAACTCGACTCGACTCGACTCGGAGCGGGCATGGAGGACGACAAGTACGAGGCCACAGCGGCGATCCACATGTACACTGTGTACTCGCTAATCTTGAGAGAGAGAGAGAGAGAGAGAGAGAGAGAGCAAACAAATGGCTGCTTCCCTTCTTCTTGGCCTCCCCATGTGGTCACAAGAGAGGGGTGGGCTCGAGGTCGTCCTGGGTGAAGGTGGAGAGACCCCATGGCCTTTGGCTCCTTGGTTTCAATGCGGTAGACCCACACCAAGGACTCTTTTGTTCGTAGCAGGACAGAATCCAGCATGATGAAGCTGCTCAATGTGGTTGATGACATGGTAAAACATTAGTTGTTTTGTTTTTGGGATCCTCCTTACACATGAGATGAGAGATATATATATCCTCTCCCACCTTAATGCGAGTTATAAAAGGGGTCACCCATATACAAACTTACACACGAAAAGATGGTTGAAGGATTGGATTAGCGGTCGCGTTTAGAAAGGGTATCTATCGGGACGCGATTGACATGAAAGGATGCCTTAAAGGTTTTGAGGACGTGATGGCGTGTTAGACATGTCATGCTGAGATCGACAGCTTAATGAGTTTTATTTGATTTTGGAAAGTGCATTTAGTATGCTACATAGGTGTTGATCGTCCTCTTCTGTAGCATAGGCTTGACCGGTGCCATCTTTTTCTTCATTGCTACAACTCATAATTTCTATTACTGCTGATTGACATCAAGCCCAAATTTAGATCATTTTTAGTCACATTGATGACTCGATGGAGCATACCATTTTTAGCACAATTATTAAAAGTCATTTTTACATGTTCTTAATCACCATCTCGACTCAACATCAACACATTTATCGCAATCGAAATGTCAGGCCCAAATTTACATCATTTTGGATCACATTACATGATCCGAGGGGGCACGTGATGATTAGCACAATTTTAAAAGCAATTAGAATTGAGTCGTCCATTCTAAGCAATCATCGATCGTTGTTTACCATAGCAACACATTTATCGTTAATATCAATCACTAATTCTGATCACACACATTTATCGTTTACTGCAGCATCAATCGGTTATGCTGAGAATGGGCACACACACCATTTCAACTCAATATCAACCCATTTATCGTTCATTGCATTCATCGATTCTGATCGTTGCAAACCAATTAATTCATAGCAATATTTTCGCCTATGCAGTCACATGAACCCCAAATCATTCTACACACCAAAGAGTAAACCTATAGCCTCGAGTGTTCCCTAGGACAACAATCTAGAGAGAGGTCAAAATTTCATCGTGCCCATATAATCCTTGCTGATATTTAATGCCATAACAATGGTTCAATTTTGTCCAGACCAGTTGAGGCATCAATTTCTTTTGGCAGCAGTAGGGACTGCAATTACACAATGAATTAGGCACACACTTACCAGACACCAACTACTCCAGTACACAATTACACCAACTGCTTGCATCTTGCCAGCAGTAGACAATAGAGATCTCATAATGAAAAGGTGCTAAACAGTTGATCATGAGTTGGAAAGGAAGACCTTAAAAAAATACTCTACTCAAGTATATGGGTCAAACAAAATCACAAGATTTAATACGTGAAAAATGTTAAAAGCAAAGCATAGAGGTCCGACTACACGATTAAGTAAAAAAGCCTTCTGGTGCGTGGTAGTTCATTCAGCAGTCTGCCTCGGGTGAACCCAATATTTTCAACGATACTGCAAAAAACAATATGAATACTAATGAAATAAAGATCCACATCCTTAACAAAAATACACAAAATTAAGAAACAAATATAGAGATTAGCAATGTGCATCACAAGCATATCTTATTGTATTCAGTTCCCTTAGAACAAAAAAAATATAATCATATAAACTCCAGTGCTTATTTAATTTGATAGAACTTCAGTTTCCAAACACAGTGCCAATAAAAACAACATTTCTTTAGAACAATGCTCCATTTTGCAGTGAAATCACACTTCTAGAATTTAATTTCCCTTGTGAATGTAAGATTAGACTTTAAAAAAAAAAAGCAAATCTGAAACAAATAATTAAATATTTCTTCATTCCACTGGACATAAGGCTTCTATTTTTGTTTATACCATCCGAAGGGCCCTTAAACTTAGATTGGATGACATGGGAACCAAATACTTGACCAATTTTAACAAAATTAAAATAGCCTCTGGAAGTATTAGACAGCCATGATATCAGCAGCACAAGAAAAACATGAATTGCAGACAGCCATTAAAAGGCTGAACAGGAACGGAAGCTTGCATCCTTTATGTATCACTTATGTTATGACAAGTCAAATGGCATTGCCTAAAATTGTCTTTCACATAGAAGGTAAGCACATAGAACCACATGTTCAATCAGGATCCTATGATACTACAATAAATACACTAACATGTGGCAAACAAACAAATGGAACCAGACAGTAAGTCATCCTTGATATATACAATGACTGACCTACTATTATTTGTGGAGACATATCTATTTTAATTGTTCAATGTATACTACAACATATAGAACAAGGATGGAAGGCAGATTTTGAACATGGAAACCTAGACCCAACTAGGACCAGGGACCAGTCAAAATGCCCCAACATGTCCAATGCCAAATATTGATGGATTTAATTCAATCAATTAAAACTAATTGTATTATTGTTTCTTATGTCAACACATAATTGACACACAAAACAGTTAACTATAAAAAACAGACAAATTAACACAAACCCAAAATTGTACATCTTACAATAGAAAACAACTCAATTAACACAAAATCCAACATCTTAAGGGATCATCATAAAAATGCTCATCTTAATATTCAGTAAGCTGTTTTTATATAACTTTATTGAACCAGTGGATAAGAAAAGTATTCCAAAACCTTTTGGGTGTCATTAAAGTTATATACATTCAAGAAAGCCCCAGAGCAGAGTGTGCCATATATAAAAAATGATCTCAGATCAAGATGAGTACAAAAAACAAAAGTACTCAAGAAAAACACAAGATGAATATGTAGGTAAAAAGCAACATGAAGGTAAGATTTTAAAAAAATGTTCCTCCCATAGATTGTTAAGGGGTTACAGCCCAAACCAGGGATTTTCATCTGCAGTTAGCGGAAGGTAACAATGGAGAGTGGAACTTACATGCTTATGCAAGTGCATGCAGGTAAGTTTATTGCAAAGATCAGGAATGGATGATGGTGATGGTAGTGGGGAAAACCATAGAAAAAGGTCCTAAAATCTCTAAACTTGGCTGTAATCCTCTTCCATCATAGCCAAGGATGAATGAAAATGTTGGGATCAAACATAGAAGCTTCTATAATTACATGTTCATGATGGGCTGAATAGGACAGCAACATCTAAATTTAAGACTGATAATCATGACTGATTCTCTAGTAAACCATCATATGTTCCAAGAAGACAGACATCATCCAAACAAACTTCTTCGTTAAAGAAAACTAGAATCCACAAGATATTTTCAGAATGGAAAAAAAACTGTACATGTACCTTAATAAAGCCAATTTCCTTAGCATTGCTGCGGAAGCACTGTCTGCAACACATTAGACCATACTTCCTAATTAGTCCATGGGGGTTCCCACACACCCGGCTGCAACAAAAAAATAAAACAACATCAGAGATGATACAAGTTTTGGATAAGAATATACAACGCACTAGAACACCCTTGTTGACGATCCTTTACTCCGATAGCATCTAGGGTTCCTTGAACAATGTGATATCTCACACCGGGTAAATCCTTGAACCTTCCTCCTCTTACTAATATTACAGAATGTTCTTGTAAATTATGATCAATACCAAGTATATAAGCAATGATTTCAAATCCAGAGGTTAATCATACTTTGACACTTTTCCATATGCAGAGTTTGATTTTTGGGGGTTGATAGTGGAAAAGTTGACAGATAAGTCACTCTTACAGTCACTCTACGGAACCATGAGATTTTTACGCTAATACAGATCCTCGTTCAATTCTTTTGAAGTAATTGGATCCTTTTCTTCGTTTGAGAATCTCCTCCCTTGTTCCACTCCGTCCCAAGAGTAACTAAGACAAATCAAATAACGTTTTCATGTTCCAATTAAACACTTTCCATTTCTGATCAAAGGGAAAGATTATTCTTTTTATCAAAAATATACGGATCAAATCATGATCTTATAATAAAAATAAGAAATCTTTCCCGATAAATCCCTTTACCCACTGTAGAAACAAAAAAAGTTTCAATACATGAATAACAATACAATGAAGACGTTATAACACGCCTATCGCGTGAAGAGTTCTCTTGAAACCTCTATGAATCAAAACGTTTTTCATCGCATATCCGGATTTTGATATTAATTAATCTAGCAGATGACATATCGATAAATAACCCGAAGGGTCCACAATGAATTTGCCACGAAACGATTGAAAAGTCTTTATCTTTAAATTGAAAACGTTCAAAAGGAGCCGTATCTAGTTTGAGCAACAACAAAAGATTCATGCATTTCAACCAACAAAAGTATCAGATCTGGAGATGATACGAGACGGTCAATCTGAAATCGCTTACCAAACCCGAGATCCAGGGCCATAGTTCTTCGGATGCGAGTTCCAGACGTTAGAGTGCCCCATCCCTCTCCCTTCGCTAGAATCGCAGTCCACGACGAACCCTAACTCCGAACACCTATGTAACGACGGCTAACGAGGAAGACGGGAACATAGCAAAGCGAGGGGGTCTTTTATAGCAGAGGAACAAACCCTAGTTATGACGTGCAATTAATACTTTTGGTGCCCGTTAAACGGTACCCCACCGTCCTACCCGCTATCTGGACGGAATAAACTCTCAGGGCCCACCAAGGGCCCCAAGATGCGGGTCCGCCACCGTCTCCAATCGGCAACATTTCGATCCCCACCGTTTGCTTTCATCGTGTTTAGGATCAAACGCTTGTGATCTACCTCAGTAAATCATAAAAATAATATTTTGTGTGTGATCCATATCCTCAGTAGCTGTAGTAGTAAGTATTGAATTATTTATTCATGTGAGGTGAGTTCTTTTTAATGTAGATTTTATCATAATTATGAGGCCCACGTCAAATTATATATATATAATTCAGTATCCACAAAATTAATTATATATATATATATATATACGTATATACATATACATAATTTTTTAGAACAAGCTCATGGGAATCTTTCACATAGTGCTCCTACTTTCACATAGTTCATGGAGGGTTCGTTTACGTCGTCGTCTATTTGGTATCTTTTGATTTCTCACCCAATCTCCATAACTATTTGATTTCTTGTTGCAGATACATCAAAATAACTTACTAACAGTAACTAGCATTCAAAATTTTTAATGATCATGCAACCAGTTCTAAGCTATTATCTTAACCCATTTCATACTAAGTTTTAGATATTTCATATACTAATTCCTTTTATTTGTATTCATGTTTAGTGAATTATCAATTCTAATATCTTTTTTGCTTTATATAGTAATTAATCATGTCATCAAGCCATTATTATACTGCAAGAATGTTGATTTAAGCATATCTATATTTTTGTTTATATTCTTTTATAATTTGTTTGGCTTAAATTATCATTGCTAATTTTTTAATTTCATCTTTGTAGTTTTGTATGTTGGTAAACCTAAATTAACTAGGGTTATGTAGTTGGTAAAATAGTATCCAAGCATATTGCAGCCTTGTGCACCAACTATACAAATATTTGGTCTGCTAACCTTATATAAAGCCCTTATCAAACGAGGAGTCATACGAAGAAGAAAAAGAAAGAGAGTTGATGTGATGAAAAGAATAGAAGATAAGAATAATTATTGAAGAAACTTTATTTAAGAAATTAAAATGTTTCAATACATTAACGGTTGAATCTCGTATTTTGATGATGAAACTACTTGATATATGTTTATGATTTAATCTGTGTTTTGAGTGACGCAGGATGCTTCGATTAGGATGAGACAATTAAAGCAGGAAAATCATGTTGTGCCGAAGGAACATGTCAGAAGATTGGACGTCGGGCCGGTGGATCGGTCGACGATCGGCATGAAGGCTTCGTCGTGGACTCGCATCGGGCCAAGAAGAACGGGTATTGTGCCAAGGATATCTGAGTTGCAGAGTCAATCGGCCGATTGGGCAATAGGTCGCAGAGAGGACGATCGCGTCAAGAATCCCGGACGGCGTCGAGGGACCAATGACATGCCTGACAACTTGGTTAAATTGCTTAGGATTAATTGTCTCGATCAAAGTTTTGTTGTGTAGGATTAACTACGATGAAAGTTAGACAAGCAACAGAGTTGCGCCGAGTCAAGATCATGATCACGTTGGGAGTTCGAGAGTTCGATGGAAGTTCGGACGGTGGTCGGAGGTTCTCGCGAGAACAAATCCGAGAAGTCCGAAGCTTGCCAAGCGGCTCGTCGGAACTCGCCAAGTGGATCGTCGCAAAGTCCGGAGTTTGTCGAAGTCCGCGAGAAGAATCACCGAGGGTTCATGGGATGATCGACGGAAGTTCGCACGAAACTTCAGCAGAAGAAGCGATTGACGATCGAGCAAAGCTGCAGAAATTGTCTTAGATTTAATCATAGTTAGCACGTTGATTAAGTTGGAAAATGGGAGGTGATCCCATTAGCTTAATCTTGGGGCAATGGGCCCCCTCAAAAAGATTGAAATTGGGCGAATGGAGCTAACCATTCGGACCGACAGCACCAGAGGGTGCAACCGCCTAGGCCGAGGTGGCACCGCCTGGGCTATGTCTCCCAACAGACCGGGTGGTGCAACTGCCCGACCAAGAGGTGCAACCGCCCGAGCTCGATCTTGAGCTAGACTGGCGGTGCAACCTCCCCGACAGAGGTAGCACCGCCGAGCTCGGTCTTCGAGCTCGTGCAGAGGTGCAACCGCCCGCTTCGGGCTCATCCAGAAACTCGTTCGGTGCAACCGCCCTGACGAGAGGTGCAACCGCAACTCGATCTCGAAGCTCGCCAAAGCGGTGCAACCTCTAGTCGAGGTGTAACTTTGATCCCTAATTCCGGGATTTGATCGTTTTGAGCTCCAAATTTGAACTGGGTTGGGGCCTATAAATACTCCACCCATTCAAAGATCAAGAGACATAGATCTACATCGAATTCTTGATCTTTTCTGTGATTCTAAGAGCTCAAATTTGTGTAAAGTCCAAAAGTTCTCCTCTTTCTGTTCTTCAAGTCTTGAGTTGTAAAGAGAGGAGAGAAAGGATCTAAAGGGTTGTCTCCCCGAGCCCGTCCAAAAGGAGTGAAACTGTAAAGGGCAGTTGGCCTTCGCCCATTGAAGGAAGGCAGCTAGTTGACGTCGGTGACCTCGTCGGAGGAGGAAGCCAAAAGTGGAGTAGGTCAAGACTGACCGAACCACTCTAAATCTCTGGTTTGCTTTTACTTTGAGCACTTTATCATTACTACAAACCTCCTACATTGCTACTGCCCTCTGCGCGTTTACGAACGAGTCTGTAAGTTCTGATCTTTCCGAATCTGCATTCAGACGTAAATTGATGTTTTCGTACGATCTTTACACTGCAGTTTACGCTTAAGTTTTTGATTCCATTTATAACTGTAAATTGCTTTCTGCGTATTCATAAAACGCTTTTCAAAGTTCAAAACTACGTTTAGACGTAAAATTGCGTTTAGACGTAAAATTACGCTTTGACGTAAAAACTGCGTTTTGACGCAAACTGCGTTTAGACGTAAAACTGCGTTTAGACGCAAAACTGCGTTTAGACGCAAAACTGCGTTTAGACGTAAAACTGCGTTTAGACGCAAAACTGCGTTTAGACGTAAAACTGCGCTTAGACGTAAAACTGCGTTTAGATGCAAACTGCGCTCAGACGCAAACTGTGTTTAAGACGCAAACTGCGCTTAGACGCAATTTGCATTTAGACGCAAACTGCGTAAACTGCACTTAGATACAAACTGTGAATCGGGTTTTACATCGAAATCGTTTTTATCGGACGAACGCAGCTTTTGTTTTTAAATCGCTGAAAGATTTCCGCTGCACTAATTCACCCCCCCCTCTTAGTGCTCTCGATCCTAACAATTGGTATCAGAGCGGGGTATTTCTCATTTCGGATTTACACCCGAGAGAAATGGCTCTTCAAGAGGGCTTTTTCGATCTTTAGTCCACCGTTCTTTTTTAGATTGGACTACACTTATTGGAAAACTCGAATGAGAGTTTTCTTGATTTCTAAATCTGGATTTATGGAATATCGTTGAAAATAGTTTTCAACTTCCCTCTAAACCGATGAACGAATGGTCGGATTTAGAGAAGAAGTATTTTTCTTTTAAACGCAAAGGCTATGAATGCCTTATTTTGGCGCTTTGGACAAAAAATGAGTTCAATCGGGTTTCTTTGTGCTAAACGGCTTTTTCGATATCTGGCGACTCTTGAAATCACGCACGAGGGAACTAGTAGAGTCAAAGACTCGAAAGTTAATATTTTACTGCATGATTTCGAGCTTTTTTCATATGAAACCAAGCGGCCGTTGTTGACATGTATACCCGCTTTTACGGATGTCGTCAATGGTTTAAAATCACTTGGTAAAAGCTTTTCGGATTTTGAACTCGTTAACAAAGTTTTTATGCCACTTTCTAAAACTTGGGATTCAAAAAGTAACTGCTATTCAAGAATCGAAAAACTTGAACCAATTTCCACTTGAAGAACTAATTGGTTCATTGATGACATATGAAATGGTGCACAATGCACATGATGAACATGTTGAACACAATCACCTTCCAAAGAACAGGAAGGATTTGGAACTCTGGACAAATGAATGCCACTTGAGCGATGACTCAAGTGATGAGGACAATGATGAACAAAACAACCTTCCAAAGAACAGGAAGAATTTGGGACATAGAACATTTGAAGACCACTCGAGCATAAGCTCAAGTGATAGTGAACTTAAACTACAAATGAAACGAAAATTAAAAAGCAAAAAGAATGGAACTACTTGCTTTGAACGTAAGAAGAAGAACAAAAATTGGGATGAATCAAGCTCCTCCGAAGACGAGGAGAAAATCAACAAAGGCGAGGTGGCAAACTACGCCTTTACGCCTTTCGACGCTGAGGTAATCAAAATGCCTTTAATTTACTTTGAAATTACATGATGCTTTTCATAAAGCATTTTTTTTTTAATTTTCTTGAAAATTGCATGAAATCACAAACAATTAGGAATCATGCTTATCATTCTAGTAATTTTGAAAATAATCATGAAAATTGCATGTTTATGATAAATAAAATGATTTTGATTAAAAATACCTTATGAAATCATGCTATATGTGGTTGAGAAGTAATAATGTGTATCATGTTGATTTCCATTGTTATTTCTCGATTTTGAGTATATGAAATCATGTTCAATTTGAAGTTATGATTAATGAGTATATATTTTTGAAATTATGGTGATTATCGATTTTCATGATAATAACAGTGGCTTTAAAAAAAAAAAAAAAAAATTTTGTTGATGCATGTTTTCATAAATGAAAAGGCATGCTAACATGAAATCGATCACTTAAAATGAAACACTTAAAAAGGGGAAAAATATATTATCAATGAAATCATGAATCTATTTATGTTTTGTGAGCCATAGAAATGATTTTGATGACTTAAAATTGAAATGAGTTTTATCAAAATCATGATCTTGATTTATCAAATTGAATGAATTGAAAATGAATAATAATTTTTCTCTTGAATGATTGTGACTTGTATTCCTTGTATTCATGATATGATTTTTATGCAATTCCTTGTATTCATGAAACATTTATCTCATCACTCAATTATTTCTTTTCAATATTCCTCAAGTGATGATATGAATGCATGAGATATTCATGAATTTATTTTTTCGATCATGCATGGTAGGATGCAATGTGACAAATTAATATCATGATGATTTAAAATATTTATGATTTGGAATGATGCACATGTCTTTTTTATGTGCTTTAAATGATAAATATTTGGAATCATGATTAAAATGAAGTGATAAATACTGATTCAATGTTCGGTATCATGAATACTTCATTATCATACATTAAAATAGTGATAAATATTTTGAAAATAAATGATTGTATCATGTTAGATGATTTTATATATTGTGCATGATAAGCTATAAGTGGTGATTGAAACAATGATTGAAATAATATGAATGATGATTTGGAATCATGCATATAATAATGAGTTTATTTGTTTTGAAAATGTGCATGTTTTAATTTGAAAATATAATGATGCACAAATAAGATTGATACTAACCTTTGTCATGATTTAAAAATTGATGTAAAGGGTTTTTCCCTTCTTTTTGACAATGACAAAAGGGGAGATAGCTAGCTTGCACAATTCAAGAAGAAAGCAAAAATTGCACTTCTCAAAAGAGAAGAAATTGCTATCTTGAACATCACTAAGAAGTGCTATCTTGCAGATCTCAAGACACACAAATGCAATCATGCAAAATTTGTAATTTTGCACATTATTAAAATTTATGATGCTTTGGTGATTATGCATGTTCTAAAATGTTATAAAATTCACTAGCTTGCATGATGTAGAACTTAGCTATATTGAACATCACCAAGGAATGCTATCTTGCCTATCTCAAGAAGCAAAAAGTTAACTTGCACATCTAGCAAAACTTATATTTCAAGAAGCAAGAATTGCTTTCTTGAACATCTCAAAATTGCTAGCTTACGGGCCTTAAAATTTAGAAATTTTTTGCTAGCTTGTATATGATAAACTTGCTATCATACTACCATGATGATGAGCATGTCTTATCTTTATGATTGTATTTGAAAAACTATGGCAAAAATACGTCCTAATGATTGAACGTGTTAAAATTATTTTTCGAACCTTCTTGATTGAATGATTGGCATAATGATTTTACACAATTACATGTTGAAAATTATGTGCTTGAATACAAAACTTCCATGGTAACAAGTATGCTTTACCTTTATGATTGTAATTGAATATCTATAGCAAAACCTTGTCCGAATGGAAGAAAGAGTCAAATTTCATTTTCGGATTCTCTTGAATCTAACATATCAAGTTCATCCTCTTCCGAATTTAACAAGCATATGTCATATCAAGTTTAATTCACATCATTGATATTTGACATATGGAATCATCTAGCAAATGCACTTATCATGTGAAAAATATTTTTCGAAAAACATATTTGATGATTCTCTCTTACCAAAGGAAGATATTTTTATATACAAGGATTTGACTCACTTACATATCTTAATCCTTGCAAAAATGAAGTGTGCTTTAATATCTTATCGATTTGAACTTCACATATGGCTTTCCTCCTTCATGTAAAAAGATAACAAATAAAAAGGAAGAAGCAATAAAAGCTATCTCCATGTCATGTTTTCCTCGAGATGTTTGCATTACTGGTATCCTATCACTCACTGTTGGAAAATGACATGAAAACTTATGGCATCGTACTTATATTTAAAATTTGTTTATATCGTTCTCCTTGTTGTTGATGACAAAGGGGGAGAAATATATGAATTGATATGTTTGCTATCACTAATGGTTGCTATCACTGATGCTGATATGTTTGCTATCACTAATGATGATATGGTTGCTATTACTGATGTTGATATGCTTGCTATCACTAATGATGATATGGTTGCTATTTAATGATGTTGATATGTTTGCTATCACCGATGTTGATATGGTTGCTATCATCGATGCTATGATTAGGCCATATTTGCATCACCAAGAAATATATGATTGCTATCATTGCTATGATTAGGCCATACTTGCATCACCAAGTAATATATGATTGCTATCATTGCTATATGCCCTGTATCAAGATATCAAACAAAAAATTTGCATTGCACGAAATGATATCTTACCATGTGATGCAATGATTGCTAAAATATTCGAAATGTGTACATCATGAAATGATATCAAAATCTTGCTTCACAGCCTTTACATGTCGATATCATGCCATATGATGAAATGCTACAATTGATAAACACTTGAAATAGTTGCGCTTCACGATATCAAAAGCTAACACTACAAAGGAAGCAAAAATTTGCTAGCTTTTGCAACTTGCATGTTTCAAGAAGCAAGAGTTGCCTTCTTGAATATCTCTAAACCGCTAGCTTGCAAGCTCTAAAATATTGTAACATTGCTAGCTTGCATGTGCTATCTTGTATGCGTAAAAACTTGCATATCTAAAACTTGATAGCTTGAATGTTCTAAGCAAGATGTAACATTTGCTAAATTTTCTAGCTTCAAAACTGCATGATGATAAAACTTGATATTATGATTTTCATGCAATAAGTTGAATCAATATCACAAACGATTGATTGTGATACTTCTCCTGTTTGTTGATGACAAAGGGGGAGAAGTATGTTGATGACATGACATGTGATGCATAAGTTTATGCATATGTTCATGTTGACGTGTTGCAAGTATTCATGATGAATATTGCAATGACTTGAATTCAGTTTGAATTCAAGGTTCTATCAATATGGCATATTGATAGGGGAGTTTGTTTAAACTCGGAGTTAAGGTTAACTCCGTTTATGATGACATGTTGCTTAGATTTTTGAATCTAAGAGTTTCTATCAATATGGCATATTGATAGGGGGAGTTTGTTTAAACTCCGGAAGTTAAGTTTAACTCCGTCATCAAGTAGTTGTCATCATCAAAAAGGGGGAGATTGTTGAATCTCGTATTTTGATGATAAAACTACTTGATATATGTTTATGATTTAATCTGTGTTTTGAGTGACGAGATGCTTCGATCAGGATGAGACAATTAAAGCAGAAAAATCATGTTGTCTCGGGGAACATGTCGAGAAGATTGGACGTCGGGCGGTGGATCGGTCGGCGACGATCGACGAAGGCTTCGGCCGTGGACTCGGGCATTGGGCCAAGAAGAGCGGGTATTGTGCCAAGGATATCGGAGTTGCAGAGTCAACTGGCCGATTGGGCAATAGGTCAGGAGAGGAGGACGATCGCGAAGAATCGAACGGCGTCGAGGGACCAATGACATGCCTGGACAACTTGGTTAAATTGGTTAGGATTAATTGTCTCGATCGAAGTTTTGTTGTGCAGGATTAACTACGATGAAAAAGTTAGACAAGCAGCAGGAGTTGCGCCGAGTCAAGATCATGATCACGCTTGGGAGTTCGAGAGTTCGACGAAGTTCGGATGGTCGCTGGAGGTTCCGCGAGAACAGATCCGAGAAGTCCGAAGCTTGCTTGCCGGCTTCGCTCGAACTCGCCAAGTGGATCGTCGCAAAGTCCGTGAGTTTGCCGGAAGTCCGCAGAAGAATCACCGAGGGTTCATCGGATGATCGACAAAGTTCGCCGGAAACTTCGCCGGAAGAAGCGATTGACGATCGAGCAAAGCTGCAGAAATTGTCTTAGATTTAATCGTAGTTAGCACATTGATTAAGTTGGAAAATGGGAGGTGATCCCATTAGCTTAATCTTGGGGCAATTGGGCCCTTGAAAAAGATTGAAATTGGGTCGAATGGAGCTAACCATTCGGACCGATTGCACCGTGAGGTGCAACCGCCTAGGCCGAGAGGTGGCACCGCCAGGGCTATGTCTCCCAATGAGACTGGCGGTGCAACCACCCCAGCCAAGAGGTGCAACCGCCCGAGCTCGATCTTCGAGCTAGGCGGGCGGTGCAACCTCCCCGACAGAGAGGTTGCACCGCCTCGAGCTCGGTCTTGAGCTCGAGCGCAGAGGTTCAACCGCCTCGGCCGGGAGGTGGCACCGCTTGGGGCTCGGGCCTCGAGTTGCAGACTCGGCGGTGCAACCGCCTCGAAGAGGTGCAACCGCCTGGGCTCGATCTCCAAGCTCGCCAGGCGGTGTAACCGCCCCTGATCCCGAATTCCGTGATTTGATCGTTTTGAGCTCCAAATTTGAACTGGGTTGGGGCCTATAAATACCCCACCCATTCAGCACTGAAGAGACACAGATCTACACTGAATTCTTGATCTTTTCTGTGATTCTAAGAGCTCAAATTTGTGTAAAGTCCAAAAGTTCTCCTCTTTACATTCTTCAAGTCTTGAGTTGTAAAGAGAGGAGAGAAAGGATCTGTAAGGGTTGTCTCCCCGAGCCCGTCAAAAGGAGTGAAACTGTAAAAGGGCAGTTGGCCTTCGCCCATTGAAGGAAGGCAGCTAGTTGACGCCGGTGACCTCGCCGGAGGAGGAAGCCAAAAGTGGAGTAGGTCAAGACCGACCAACCACTCTAAATCTCTTTTGCTTTTACTTTGAGCACTTTATCATTACTGCAAACCTCCTACATTGCTACTGCCCTCTCGCGGCGTTCTGAACGAGTCTCTAAGTTCTGATCTTTCCGAATCTGCATTCAGACGTAAATCAGTGTTTTCGTACGATCTTTACACTGCAGTTTACGCTTAAGTTTTTTATTCCATTTATAACTGCAAATTGCTTTCTGCGTATTCATAAAACGCTTTTCAAAGTTCAAAACTGCGTTTAGATGTAAAACTGCGTTTAGACGTAAAATTACGCTTTGACATAAAAACTACGTTTAGACGCCCACTGCGTTTAGACGTAAAACTACGTTTAGACGTAAAACTACGTTTAGATGCAAAACTGCGTTTAGACGTAAAACTGCGTTTAGACGTAAAACTGCGTTTAGACGCAAAACTGCATTTAGACGTAAAACTGCACTTAGACGTAAAACTGCGTTTAGACGCAAACTGCGCTCAGACGCAAACTGTGTTTAAGACGCAAACTGCGCTTAGACGCAATCTGCGCTTAGACGCAAACTGCGCTTAAATGCAAACTGCGCTTAGACGCAATCTGCATTTAGACACAAACTGCATTTAGACGCAAACTGCGTAAACTGCACTTAGATACAAACTGTGAATCAGGTTTTACATCGAAATCGTTTTTATCGGACGAACGCAGCTTTTGTTTTTAAATCGCTGAAAGATTTCCGCTGCACTAATTCACCCCCCCCCCTCTTAGTGCTCTCGATCCTAACATTAACATGTTCTACTTAGGAGGAATTATATCCCTCTCCTATTTATATAGATTAGGAGGAAGGATTTTTCTCAACAGAGAGATTTTCTCGTATAGTTGTTGTGAACACTTGTTAAAAAAAAGAAATTAAAGGACAGGGACAAGAGTGAGATATTATTTCTAGACATAGGCATGGGCATAAAGCAAAGACAAAGATTAATTCTGAGGAGGAAATGATTGACATTTGATAGGACCCTAGTAGGCAGGGTTGGGTCCTATTTAATTAAGAAACAGTTAATAAAATTTTTATAAGATTATAATAAACCTTACATAACTATTTCTATCCTATAAAAAAGAGTAACTATGATTTATATTTATGCCTTTGGGCTTCCTAGTCGTCGGTCCCCTTTTCCTAGACTAGTCAACTAGGGTTGAGGCCAAAAAGGATAACTCACTTAGGAAGCAGCCCCTAGGGCACCCTATATAAGCATGTAGTTTTCATCTCTTTGAGAATAAGATATATCCATAATTATAGTCATTTGACCGACTTCTAGGAGGGTGGAACCCCTATAGTGTTCCAAGGGTCGATCCCTCTCAAAGATCAATTTACATAGAATTTCTATAGAGTTCTATCATATGGTATTAGAGCAACGATCTCATTGATTTTTTTGTCACCCCTGTCGCTCACCACCAGCCAATCAATTCCCACAATTGCTCTTGATGTCGTATCTCTACCGTCATCTTCTACCGTAGATCAAATCAATCTACTACCATCATCTCTAATTGCATCAGAGATATGGTATTCTCTTATCACTAGTACCTTTTGCTACTATAATTTTCCGTTCAAATACCAAGAAGAAGTCTTTTTATCTATCCTATGCTGCGAATTCCTTTCGACGTAAAAGTTATCATATTTGTGAATGAAGGATTGTTGTAGAAAATTTCAACCACATATTGTTGCCTTTAACCGATCTATTTATATTTTTTAAACAAAATTTCTTATATGCTTTGTAGATCATCTTGGCTTCCATCTAAGATTGATCTATTGAGGAATTCATCTACAAAAACATTATTGTGTTATTACAAATTTTCATTGTAAACCGTTGGAATTTTTTGACGAGAATTCTGCTATCACAACTTGTACCGATTTCCTTGCTATTATATGCTAAAATATTCTTAATCAAAATTTTAATCATTGCTCATATCTAGTTGTTAAATTTCCTCCTCAAATCTCTCAATTTTTGTTGGAATTTTCATCGTGTTTCACTGTTTCTTCGATGACAATTCTGCTATTACATAAACCAATCTACTAACCCTTTCGGCCACCACTTCTCTCAACTAATATATGTCTTTAATCCAACAACAAAAAAGAGATTTTAACATTATAAATTTAGAGGCATATACTATGATATATGAGGAGATAATCAATGCTAAATTTGAAGCATTCGAGACACGAATAAAGGATAAGATTTAGACTCTCTTTCCTAAACTCAGTTTGGGACAACCACCGAGCCCAAAGAAATCATATCAAGGAGAGAGCTCTGACCGAAAAGATGACTTCCAAGAGAGGGGAGGCTCTATGATTGATCTATGCTATCCACGTATGAGGGTGGACTTCCCTATACGGGAAGAAAGAGATTTGATTGGTTGGATCTCACGCGCGGAGCAATATTTTCAGTACCACAAAACTAGGGACATATCTACGGTGAAAATTACGGCTATACATCTTGAAGGGGATGCTACACCGTGGTTTGACTGGTTTGAATACACTCATGGAGTCCTCTCATGGCGATAATTCAAAGAAGGACTACTGATCCACTTCGGACCAACCGATTACGAGAACATTGATAGACAACTAGCAAAGATCCGACAAACCTTCATCATTCAGGAGTACTAAACCAGGTTTGAAATATTATCTAATCAAACTTGTGATTGGTATGAAAAATAGCTATTGGGGACCTTTTCGCTGTACTAATTCACCCCACAACCCCGTCCCCCTGCCTCCCCCCCCCCCCCCCCCCCCTCCTCCCTCCCTCTTAGTGTCGTTCTTGATCCTAACAATTGGTATCAGAGCTTGATCACTCTTGTTTGGTTTAAAACCCAAGAGAGATGACATTTACCTGTTGAATCTCGTATTTTGATGATGAAACTACTTGATATATGTTTATGATTTAATCTGCGTTTTGAGTGACGCAGGGTGCTTCGATCAGGATGAGACAATTAAAGCAGAAACATCATATTGTGCCGAAGGAACATGTCAGAAGATTGGACGCCGGGCCGGTGGATCGGTCGACGTATCGACAGAAGGCTTCGGGCCAAGAAGAGCGGGTATTGTGCCAAGGATATCGGAGTTGTAGAGTCAACTGGCCGATTGGGCAATAGGCTGCAGGAAAGGACGATGCGCCGAAGAATCGGACGAAGCGTCGAGGAACCAATGACATGCTGGACAACTTGGTTAATTGCTTTGGATTAATTGTCTCGATCGAAGTTTTTGTTTTGTTGTGCAGGATTAACTACGATGAAAGTTAGACAAGCAGCAGGAGTTGCGCCGGAGTCAAGATCATGATCACGTTGGGAGTTCGAGAGTTCGACGGAAGTTCGGACGGTCGTCGGAGGTTTTGCGAGAACAGATCCGAGAAGTCCGAAGCTTGCCAAGCTGGCTCGTCGAACTCACCAAGTGGATCGTCGCAAAGTCCGGAGTTTGCCGGAAGTCCGCAGAAGAATCACCAAGGGTTCATCGGATGATCACGAAGTTCGCCGAAACTTCGCCGGAAGAAGCGATTGACGATCGAGCAAAGCTACAGAAGTTGTCTTAGATTTAATCGTAGTTAGCATGTTGATTAAGCTTGAAAATAGGAGGTGATCCCATTAGCTTAATCTTGGGGCAATTGGGCCCCCAAAAGATTGAAATTGGGCCGAATGGAGCTAACCATTCGACCTCGATTGCACCGGTGCAACCGCCCAGGCCGAGGTGCAACCGCCAGGGCTGTGTCTCCCCAGCGAGACTGGGTGGTGCAACCGCCCCACCAGGAGGTGCAAACCGCCAGCTCGATCTTCGAGCTAGGCCGCGGTGCAACCTCCTCGACAGAGAGTTAGCACCGCCAGAGCTTCGGTCTTGAGCTCAGCAGAGAGGTGCAACCGCCTCGGAGGTGGCACCGCTTTGGGGCTCGATCTTCGAGCCGACTTCAGGCGGTGCAACCGCCCGCCCTGACAGAGAGGTGCAACCGCCTTGGGCTCGATCTCCGAAGCTCTGCCAGTGCGGTGCAACCTCTCCATCAAGAGGTGCAACCTTTGATCCCTAATTCCGATTTGATTGTTTTGAGCTCCAAATTTGAACTAGGTTGGGGCCTATAAATACCCCACCCATTCAGCACTGAAAAGACACAGATCCACACCCCATTCTTGATCTTTTCAGTGATTCTAAGAGCTCAAATTTGTGTAAAGTCCAAAAGTTCTCCTCTTTTCGTTCTTCAAGTCTTGAGTTATAAAGAGAGGAGAGAAAGGATCTGTAAGGGTTGTCTCCAGAGCCCGTCAAAAGGAGTGAAACTGTAAAGGGCAGTTGGCCTTCCCCATTGAAGGAAGGCAGCTAGTTGACGCCGGTGACCTCGCCGGAGGAGGAAGCCAAAAGTGGAGTAGGTCAAGACCGACCGAACCACTCTAAATCTCTGGTTTGCTTTTACTTTGAGCACTTTATCATTACTGCAAACCTCCTACATTGCTACCCCTCTGCTGCGTTCTAACGAGTCTCTAAGTTTTGATCTTTCCCAAACCGCATTCGGACATAAATCGGTGTTTTCGTACGATCTTTACACTGCAGTTTACGCTTACGTTTTGATTCCATTTATAACTGCAAATTGCTTTCTGCGTATTCATAAAACGCTTTTCAAAGTTTAAAACTGCGTTTAGACGTAAAACTGCGTTTAGACGCAAAACTGCGTTTAGACGTAAAACTGCGTTTAGACGCAAAACTGCGTTTAGACGTAAAACTGCTTTTAGACGTAAAACTGCGTTTAGACGCAAAACTGCGTTTAGACGTAAAACTGCACTTAGACGTAAAACTGCACTTAGACGTAAAACTGCGTTTAGACGCAAACTGCGCTCAAACGCAAACTGCGCTTAAACACAAATTGTGTTTAGACGCAAACTGTGTTTAGACGCAAACTGTGTTTAGAAGCAAACTGCGCTTAGACGCAAACTGTGTTTAGACGCAAACTGTGTTTAGACGCAAACTGCGCTTAGACGCAAACTGCGCTGAAATACAAACTGCGCTTAGACGCAATCTGCATTTAGACGCAATCTGCATTTAAACGCAAACTGCGTAAACTACACTTAGATACAAACTGTGAATCGGCTTTTACATCGAAATCGTTTTTATCGGACGAACGCAGCTTTCATTTTTTAATCGCTGAAAGATTTCCGCTGTACTAATTCACCCCCCCCCCCTCTTAGTGCTCTCGATCCTAACAATTGGTATCAGAGCGGGGTATTTCTCATTTCGGATTTACACCCAAGAGAAATGGCTCTTCAAGAGGGCTTTTCGGTCTTTCGTCCACCGTTCTTTAACGGATTGGACTACACTTATTGGAAAACTCGAATGAGAGTTTTCCTGATTTTTCTAAATCTGGATTTATGGAATATCGTTGAAAACGGTTTTCAACTTCCCTCTAAACCGATGAACGAATGGTCGGATTTAGAGAAGAAGTATTTTTCTTTAAACGCAAAGGCTATGAATGCCTTATTTTGCGCTTTGGACAAAAATGAGTTCAATCGGGTTTCTTTGTGCGAAACGACTTTCGATATCTGGCACTCTTGAAATCACGCATCGAGGGAACTAGTAGAGTCAAAGACTTCGAAAGTTAATATTTTACTGCATGATTTCAAGCTTTTTCATATGAAACCAAGCCCGAAACCGTTGTTGACATACACCCGCTTTTACGGATGTCGTCAATGGTTTAAAATCACTTGGTAAAAGCTTTTCGATTTTGAACTTCGTTAACAAAGTTTTGCGCTCACTTTCTAAAACTTGGGATTCAAAAGTAACTGCTATTCAAGAATCGAAAAACTTGAACCAATTTCCACTTGAAGAACTAATTGGTTCATTGATCACATATGAAATGACGTGCAATGCACGTGAAGAACTTGAGAACCACCTTCCAAAGAACAGGAAGGATTTGGGACATAGAACATTTGAAGACCACTCGAGCATAAGCTCAAGTGATGGTGAACTTAAACTACAAATGAAACAAAAATTAAAAAGTAAAAAGAACGGAACTACTTGCTTTGAATGCAAGAAGAAGAACAAAAATTGGGATGAATCGAGCTCCTCTGAAGACGAGGAGAAAATCAACAAAGGCGAGGTGGCAAACTACGCCTTTACGCCTTTCGACGCTGAGGTAATCCAAATGCCTTTAATTTACTTTGAAATTACATGATGCTTTTTATAAAGCATTTTTTTTTTAATTGCATGTTTAATAATCTTATAAAGAAAATAAAAAAATTAGGAATCATGCATATAATAATGAGTTTATATGTTTTAAAAAATGTGCATGTTTTAATTTGAAAATATAATGATGCACAAATGGGATTTATACTAATCTTTGTCATGATTTAAAAATTGATGTAAAGGGTTTTTCCCTTCTTTTTGACAATGACAAAAGGGGAGATAGCTAGCTTGCACAATTCAAGAAGAAAGCAAAAATTGCACTTCTCAAAAGAGAAGAAATTGCTATTTTGAACATCACTAAGAAGTGCTATCTTGCAGATCTCAAGACACACAAATGCAATCTTGCAAAATTTGTAATTTTGCACTTCATTAAAATTTATGATGCTTTGGTGATTATGCATGTTCTAAAATGTTATAAAATTCACTAGCTTGCATGATGTAGAACTTAGCTATATTGAACATCACCAAGGAATGCTATCTTGCCTATCTCAAGAAGCAAAAAGTTAACTTGCACATATAGCAAAACTTATATTTCAAGAAGCAAGAGTTGCTTTCTTGAACATCTCAAAATTGCTAGCTTGCGGGCCTTAAAATTTAGAAATTTTTTGCTAGCTTGTATATGGTAAACTTGCTATCATACTACCATGATGATGAGCATGTCTTATCTTTATGATTATATTTGAAAAACTATGGCAAAAATATGTCCGAATGATTAAACGTGTCAAAAATATTTTTTCGGACTTTTTTGATTGAATGATCAAATCACCTGATTGCTATAATGATTTTGCACAATTACTTGCCATGATTACATGTTGGAAATTCGGTGCTTAAATACAAAATTTTTATGATAATAAGCATGTTTTACCTTCATGATTGTAATTGAATATCTCTAGTAAAACTCTGTCCGAATGTATGAAAGTGTCAAATTTCATTTTCGGATTTTCCTGATCCTAACAATTGGATTTTCTTGATACATTATCCTCTTCCGAATTTAACAAGCATATGTCATATCAAGTTTAATTCACATCATTGATTTTTGACATATGGAATCATCTAGCAAATGCACTTATCATGTGAAAAATATTTTTTGAAAAACATATTTGATGATTCCCTCTTACCAAAGGAAGATATTTTTACATACAAGGATTTGACTCACTTACATATCTTAATCCTTGCAAAAAATGAAATGTGCTTTAATATCTTATCGATTTGAACTTCACATATGGCTTTCCTCCTTCATGTAAAAAAAGATAACAAATAAAAAAAAGGAAGAAGCAATAAAAGCTATCTCCATGTCATGTTTTCCTCGAGATGTTTGCATTACTGGTATCCTATCACTCACTGTTGGAAAATGACATGAACCAACTTATGGCATCGCACTTATATTTAAAATTGGTTTATATCATTCTCCTTGTTGTTGATGACAAAGGGGGAGAAATATATGAATTGATATGTTTGCTATCACTAATGGTTGCTATCACTGATGCTGATATGTTTGCTATCACTAATGATGATATGGTTGCTATTACTGATGTTGATGTGTTTGCTATCACTGATGTTGATATTGTTGCTATCACTGATGCTATGATTAGGTCATACTTGCATCACCAAGAAATATATGATTGCTATCATTGCTATAATTAGGCCATACTTGCATCACCAAGTAATATATGATTGCTATCATTGCTATATGCCCTGTATCAAGATATCAAACAAAAATTTGCATTGCACGAGCTGATATCTTACCATGTGATGCAATGCTTGCTAAAATATTCGAAATGTGTACATCATGAAATGATATCAAAATCTTGCTTCACAGCTTTACATGTCGATATCATGCCATATGATGAAATGCTACAATTGATAAACACTTGAAATAGTTGCGTTACGATATCAAAAGCTAACACTACAAAGGAAGCAAAAATTTGCTAGCTTGCAACTTGCATGTTTCAAGAAGCAAGAGTTGCCTTCTTGAATATCTCTAAACTGTTAGCTTGCAAGCTCTAAAATATTGTAACATTGCTAGCTTGCATGTGCTATCTTGTATGCCATAAAACTTGCATATCTAAAACTTGATAGCTTGAATGTTCTAAGCATGATGTAACATTTGCTAAATTTTCTGGCTTCAGAACTGCATGATGATAAAACTTGATATTATGTTTTTCATGCAATGAGTTGAATCAATATCACAAACGATTGATTGTGATACTTCTCCTTTTTGTTGATGACAAAGGGGGAGACGTATGTTGATGACATGACATGTGATGCATAAGTTTATGCATATGTTCATGTTGACGTGTTGCAAGTATTCATGATGAATATTGCAATGACTTGAATTCAATTTGAATTCAAGGTTCTATCAATATGGCATATTGATAGGGGGAGTTTGTTTAAACTCTGGGAGTTAAGGTTAACTCCGTTTATGATGACATGTTGCTTAGATTTTTGAATCTAAGAGTTTCTATCAATATGACATATTGATAGGGGGAGTTTGTTTAAACTCCGGAGTTAAGTTTAACTTCAGTCATCAAGTAGTTGTCATCATCAAAAAAGGGGAGATTGTTGAATCTCGTATTTTGATGATGAAACTACTTGATATATGTTTATGATTTAATCTGCGTTTTGAGTGACGCCTTGGTGCTTCGATCGATGAGACAATTAAAGCAGAACATCATGTTGTGCCGAAGGAACATGTCGAAGATTGGACGTCGCGCCGGTGGATCGGGTCGACGTATTGACGAAGGCTTCGGGCGTGGACTCGAGCATCGGGCCAAGAAGAGCGGGTATTGTGCCAAGGATATCGGAGTTGCAGAGTCAACCGGCCGATTGGGCAATAGGTCGCGAAAAAGGACGATCCAAAGAATCGGACGAAGCGTCGAGGGACCAATGACATGTTTGGACAACTTGGTTAATTGCTTTGGATTAATTGTCTCGATCGAAGTTTTGTTTTGTTGTGCAGGATTAACTACGATGAAAGTTAGACAAGCAGCAGGAGTTTCTTGCCGAGTCAAGATCATGATCACGTTGGGAGTTCGAGAGTTCGACGGAAGTTCTGACGGTCAGTCGAGGTTTTGGCGAAAACAGATCCGAGAAGTCCGAAGCTTGCCAGCCGAAGCTCGTCGGAACTTCGCCAAGTGGATCGTCGCAAAGTCCAGAGTTTGCCGGAAGTCTGCAGAAGAATCACCGAGGGTTCATCGGATGATCGACGGAAGTTCGCCGGAAACTTCAGCCGGAAGAAGCGATTGACGATCGAGCAAAGCTGCAGAAGTTGTCTTAGATTTAATCGTAGTTAGCACGCTGATTAAGCTTGAAAATGGGAGGTGATCCCATTAGTTTAATCTTGGGGCAATTGGGCCCCGAAAAGATTGAAATTGGGCGAATGGAGCTAACCATTCGACCGATTACACCGGTGCGTGCAACCGCCCAGGCCGAGGTGCAACCGCCAGTATCGTGTCTCCAAGAAGACCAAGCGGTGTAACCGCCCCAACTAGGAGGTGCAACGCGCCCGAGCTCGAGCTGAAGATCGGCGGTGCAACCTCCCCGACAGAGAGGTAGCACCGCTGAGCTCTCGGTCTTTGAGCTCGAGCAGAGAGGTGCAACCGCCTCGGCCGAGGTGGCACCGCCTGGGGCTCGATCTTGAGCGGACTCAAGCGGTGCAACCGCCAACGCTCCGAAAGCTGCCAAGCGGTGCAACCTCTCCGGATCAAGAGGTGCAACCGCCGATCCCGAATTCGCATTTGATCGTTTTGAGCTCCAAATTTGAACTGGGTTGGGGCCTATAAATACCCCACCCATTCAGTATTGAAAAGACACAGATCCACACCAATTCTTGATCTTTTCGATTCTAAGAGCTCAAATTTGTGTAAAGTCCAAAAGTTCTCCTCTTTCTGTTCTTCAAGTCTTGAGTTGTAAAGAGAGGAGAGAAAGGATCTGTAAGGGTTGTCTCCCTCTGAGCCCGTCAAAAGGAGTGAAACTGTAAAGGGCAGTTGGCCTTCGCCCATTGAAGGAAGGCAGCTAGTTGACGCCGGTGACCTCGTCGAGGAGGAAGCCAAAAGTGGAGTAGGTCAAGACCGACCGAACCACTCTAAATCTCTGGTTTGCTTTTACTTTGAGCACTTTATCATTACTGCAAACCTCCTACATTGCTACTGCCCTCTGCGCTGTTCTTTAACGAGTCTCTAAGTTCTCGATCTTTCCGGCGCATTCGGGGCGTAAATCGGTGTTTTTTCGCACGATCTTTACACTACGATTTACGCCACGCTTTTGATTCCATTTATAACTGCAAATTGCTTTCTGCGTATTCATAAAACGCTTTTCAAAGTTTAAAACTGCGTTTAGACGCAAAACTGCGTTTAGACGCAAAACTGCGTTTAGACGTAAAACTGCGTTTAGACGCAAAACTGCGTTTAGACGTAAAACTGCGTTTATACGCAAAACTGCATTTAGACGTAAAACTGCGTTTAGACGTAAAACTGCGTTTAGACGCAAAACTGCGTTTAGACGTAAAACTGCACTTAGGCGTAAAACTGCACTTAGACGTAAAACTGCGTTTAGACGCAACCGCGCCAAACGCAAAAAACGCTTTAAACGCAAACTGTGTTTAGACGCAAACTGTGTTTAGACGCAAACTGTGTTTAGACACAAACTGCGCTTAGACGCAAACTGTGTTTAGACGCAAACTGCGCTTAGACTCAAACTGCGCTTAAATACAAACTGCGCTTAGACGCAATCTGCATTTAGACGCAAACTGCATTTAGACGCAAACTGCGTAAACTACACTTAGATACAAACTCTGAATCGGCTTTTACATAGAAATCGTTTTTATCGGACGAACGCAGCTTTCGTTTTTTAATCGCTGAAAGATTTCCGCTGCACTAATTCACCACCCCTTTAGTGCTCTCGATCCTAACATTACCGACAACCAAGAGGGTCACTCAATTACACGTCTGCCCATATTCAAGGGAACGGATTATACATATTGGAAGACTAGAATGAGAATTTTTCTGATTTCTATGGATTTTGAGTTATAGAATTTTGTCGAAAATAGTTTTCAAAAGTCTTCTCTTTCAATGAACGATTGGAATGAGTTAGAGAAGAAGACTTTCGCTTTAAATGCCAAGGCTATGAATGCCTTGGTTTATGCTTTAGATAAAAATGAGTTCAATCGAGTGTCTATTTATGAAACAACTTTTGACATTTGGTATACACTCAAAGTTACTCACGAAGGTATTAGTAGAGTAAAGGAGTCAAAAATTAATCTTTTAGTCTATACTTATAAGTTATTTCAGATAAAACCAAGTGAGACCTAGAAAGTTTCTTTTCCTATAATTATGGTTTGAGTTGAAATTGGAAACTAGACAAGTGGAAGTGGGTTGGCTATGGAATCTTAGAATAGTCGATGAGAAAATAAGAAATTGGGTACTTGAAAATTGGGAGGAGCAGGTATGATTGATGGTATAGGCTGAGCCAATCCCAAGAGGATCAAGATATGTAGGTTTTATCTGTTCAAGTCATCGTGATTTAAACCGGAAGGTCCTATGAAATTTCTTTGAGATATCTCATAAGGTCGTCTTTCTAACGCTAATTTGTTAGTGTATATTCTAGTTGTCTAAGTTGGAATTAGCTTCATTTCCAACCAAGGTCCTTCCCATGTCAGTCTTAGTCTAAGTCACTACATTGAAGAGCCAAATCTACAAAACTAAGGAGTGTTCCCAACAAAAGTCCCTCTGATAGTTAAGTCTATTTTGAGTTTCGACTAATCAAACAATTCTCTTGAGGAAAATTTCAATGTATGGGAACACACATGGAGAGCCTCTTTTATAAGTGAATTTGAGAACCGTTATTCTTAGAATTATCGATGAGTACGGGGGTGATCAGGTATCGTTCTCAGATCGAATCGTAATAGTAGCATTATGTACGTTGAATACGAAGCATTATTTGAGACACATGGCATTAGTCATACAAGGTTGTCATAGCTTTAGGCGGTTGGTGTATTGACCACACATAGTCACGTGATACTAATGAGCGGCTCAGATCGTCTATCGCCTATTGACCATGTGTGACCGATGTGATCTTAAGAGGTTAGGTGTTGGTCACGTGTAGCCACGTGGTAGTGAAGTATTGACTATGTCATTTGTCATATATCAATTAGTCTTATCATTTCTAAATAATATTAAGTTTTTAGTACCTAAATATTTTTTTAACCTATTATTTATTTTTATCTTTAAAAGAATAAAAAAATTATTAAATAAAAAATATATAATATTTTTGAAGGATATTTATTATATCAATAAAGTTTCATATATATATATATATATATATATATATATATATATATATATATATATATATATATATATATATATATATATATATATATATATATATATATATATATATATATATATATACCCTTGTCATTCCTTTTTCACCAAATAGTCCAACGCATCCAGAAACTTCCGTTCCCAATAATTTTAGTATAAAAAGGGAAGCTAACCTAAACCATACTCTCTGCGGTCCAATCGACGGGATCGAGTTGAATGACATCATAAGCGTTCCGCTAGGGCGGTGAGTTCTCTATCTTTTCTGTCTTGATCGTCCTTCGTTTAGCTCATGTAACGCGGGAATCGCCGGAGTTGCTTGTTATGGAAGGCTGAATACACTCGGGTAACGCTTACGGGAGTTCTGGTTTCTTTAATTTGGTTTCGTACCTTTCTATGCTTCGTTGAGTGAAGTCATTTGTCGAACAATAGAGAGGCATCGGACCGCAAAGCAATAGGAACCAGTGTTGTAACTTTGCGGAGATGCTCCTTGCTTCTTCGTCGTCCATCTCCCATCTACGATCCGACTGACAACACTGCAGTGTTGTCGACAAATTATAACTGCCATCTAATTCGATCATGTCAGTTGCTTCCTCAAATTATAACCCGGAGGCTTTATGCAACATGTAGGCATTATATGTGTTAAAGTGATTTTTAAGTGTTTGTAGATATTTTGCAGTGTGATAATGACATGAAAATTTTCCACTCACTTGGGTTTCCTTAATAACTTCTTTTCAAATTTCTAGCTTGTTAAAAAACAATGAATTCCATGCAACCTGGAAGAAAGCAGACGAGATGTACATATGACCAAGCAAAATAGTTAATTTTAGAATTCAGATGCTTACTTGTTGAAGTTCTTTAACAGACGTACATGAATCGTTGCAAAGGCTTATCATTCCTGTTTCCAGTTTTTTATGATAACTAATAGTAATTTAGAGTTTAAATGCAATTCTATCCAAAGTTAACCTAATTTCTTCATTCTGTAGTAATAGTTACTTATAACATATCTGCCAATGTAGAAGTCGGTTTTTAGGCACTTGGTAGCTAAGCTTCCATGCCTGTGGCCTAAAACTAAAGCTTCCTAAATTGCCAGACATCTGAGCGTTTGGGCTAACCTCGTGCTGCTTAGGTGCTTAGGAAAACACAACAAATGCATCAAATTAAGTCTGCATGAATTTTGACCATCTAATGCAATTTATCTATCTCCTTAAGATTCCTACAACTATATGTAATAATAAGATTTACGCAAGATATTTCAGAAATAAAATATCTTTGTTTCTAGTTTGAATAAATTTGATTAGTTTAAGAGGTATTTTATAAATATCATAAGTTGCCACTTGGCAACATCTAGTTTCTAGATTATCCAAAAAGAAGACAATGAAGAAAAAGAGAATCAGAACTTGGTTCGATTGAAAGTTATAGAAGATTGAAGTTTCATTATACTAAAGAGATGGAAATCTATCAATTAAATATATCATAAAGAAGGAGAAACATTTTACAAATCAGATATAGAAATCTATTTTATTCGAAGAAGGAAGAGTATATAATTGATTCACTTTGATGTAATTGTGATCCTTTCTTATTTTTGTATTTCATGTTTTTCTTGTACTTGGAGTCTTTAAAAAAGAGAGAAAAAGTTTGTAGTATAAGATCAAATAATGAAGGAACTGAAGTCCTTTTTCACATCATATGTGAATAATGTAAGGTCACATTTTAATTTTCGAATACTGCAATTCCATCGTTCATGTGTGAAACATGCTGAGTTACAAAGCCTTCATCCCTAGAATTACTTGCTTGATATTTCTTGAGAAGGGTATATAGATAAATCTTGGAATGCTTGGAATCCAAATATTTAGGAAGAGGAACATTAGTTGCTTGGTATCTCTTGAGAAGGATATATTGATAAAACTCCTAAAAGATATGGAATCAAGCCAACTGAAATCCAGGTGAATCACCTAGCATAAGAAAGATAAATTGAATCTTGGGCAGCATTCTGGAATCCAAATATTTAGGAACAGGAACATCAATTGCTTGGTATTTCTTCAGAAGAATATATTGATAAAATTCATAAAAGATATGGAATCAATTGAAGTCCAGATCAGTTACCTAGTATAAGAAAGAAAAATTAAATCTTGGCCGGCATCCTGGAGAGGAACTTGAAAGAGTAGAGACGAGTAACCTTATGCTTCTGTTATTGTTAGCCTTATTTATTCAGTGACATGCCCTTGTTCAACTATGCAGTTGGGGTACGTGGTCAGCATCATGAGCCTGATGCAAGTAGGTGGAGAGGAGTTAAGAAGGTTCTTCAATATTTAAAGTGGACAAAGATTAAAATTGTTTTATTTAGTGGAATCTCTACCTGTGCTTGGTGTATTCTGCTTCTGACTCTGAAGGTTGTGAAGATACCCTTTAGTGAACCATGGAACTGGGACATATTTCCACAATGGCTGAAGGCACAATTTCATGGTGAAGCATGATATTGACAAGTACATCATTTGTCCACAATAGAGGATGAATATTACTCTTATTTTGAGGCTGGAAAACATGCTGTTTTGATCTCTGGATTATTGATAATTTTGGTAAGCCACTAAAGATATTATGGGACAGTAATGCAGTCATATCCATCTTGAAGGTAGCCCTGACCATTGTTCGGTTCAAACCGTAACTATTCCAGGTTGGAAATGAAATCAAATCGGCTTGGCGGTTCATTGGTTCCAAGCCAAATTGGAATGAGACAAGAGCGGCGATTCGAACCAATGGTTCATGATTAAAAGAAATATATGAGTTCTTCTTATTTTAAATTATGGTTTATCCTATTTTAATTTTTTTATTTAAAAAATTGGCGTTTCAAACTGAAACCAGTGCTGCATGTTCCAAAACCAGGGTCAAGTCTACATGAAGGATGCAATGTGCCATTCTAAAATAGAGCATATCGATGATTGATGAAAAATTTAGAAGAACCATTTTGTTGCATTCAGATTCTCCTCTATTTTCATTTGTGCTGATCCTTCTTCCGTGGAGTTTAACTAAAGTCTTCGTGCATGTAATTTAACTATAAGACCTTCAGATGAATGTGTTTTGCTTTGTAGGAGCATGTTTCCTGTTTCAAACTTAAAATGTAATCCTTCTGTATCAATTTAATCAACGTGGTAGGAGGATATTTTTTGTGCTTTCAATCAATGTAGTAAAAAATGCTAGGCGCTCACTCAAGCAAAGCGGGACACTCCCAAATATTTTAGTTTAAAAATTATATATCATGATTAATAAAAATAAGCTAAAACTAAAATATCACATCAAAATAGCACTAAACACTATAGCAATAGCAACAATAATGGTCATTTTACTACTTATTCACTATAGCAAAAAGGTAGTTGCTATTCACTATAGCAGGCATCTATTATTCTCATAAACATAGACAAACAGCAAAGAGGGAAGAAGGCAGTGGTGAACGGGAACGGGGAAGAAGGCAGCGGTGAATGATGAAGAGGGAAGAGTGATTAGGGAAAGGGGGCTACGATGAGGCTGTGGTGGGAGACAGGGGGTTGTGGTGAACAGGGCAGCGGTAGGAGGGAGGAGGAAAAAAAGAGATATAACAGGAGGGAGGGGAAGAAGTTGTTGCTGCTGGAGGAAGACACTGCTGCTATTGTCGGATGAAGACGTCGTCGCTGTCGTCATCATTGGAGGAAGACATCATCGGGGAAGAAGGCTGCTGTCGTCATTCGTCGATGGGAGGAACTTCGTCGTCGTTCATAAACACAGTGGGAAAGAGGGACTTTGCATTGGGGTTCTTCCTCGTGCATGGTTTTTGGCTTTTTGCAATAGATAACTGGTTCAATCGAACCAGTTGTCTTGTGTATGGTTCGACTTAGGCTCAATGGATAATTGGTTCAATCAACTAGATAGGATTGTTTGGTTTGATTCAAGTGTGACCTGGCCTAAGTGGAACCAAGCGAGCACCCGACCCGCCCAGCGCTTGGGCCCAGGCAAGCGCCTAGGTCGCGCTTGAGTGAAAATGCCTGCCTAGGCCAATATGCGAGCACTCAGGCCTCGCCTTACCTTTTTCGGGCACCTAGGTGAGCACCTAGGTGCCAAGTGACTTCATTGCTTTCAATATCTTCTATGTGATTGTATCGTTTAATTTTTTTTTGTTAAATATGCTGTCAAACCAATTAATCTACCAATTTAATAATGACACAGTGACCCAAGGCCTGATCTGCTCATTGCCTAGCCCTGTTCTAATAATTATGTTATTGAGTCTATAGAGAGAATACTTTGACCCTACATCACTAACTAGTAAACTATAGATGACAAACATGTATATACATGCAACTTACGGAGATGTGAGAATATATAAAAAGGCAGGATCTCCTTTTGATGTAATTGTTCTCTAAATGTTGCTCCATTGTGGTTAGTGACTTGATCATGGGTGGATCTGGGATTAGCTAAAGTAGGGATTGAAGGAAGATTCCAATAGTTTCAGGGATATTATATTGTACAGTAATGTTTCTTGTCCTGCTTTGTCAGAATATCCTCATATATAGTTTAGTTTATTTAGATTATTAATGGAATCTTTATGATCAAAATTATTATGGTATTTAGTGTTATCAAAATTCAAAGCTAACACTATGCCATAGAGAAATTGCTTACATTGAATTTCATTCTATTTGACCGTCCTACTCTTCAATCTATCCTGACAGTGACCATCTAAATTTTGCACTGTGTGTGGTCTCTCTGCTAACATAACTTCATATCTTGATCTGCAACGTACTCGATCTTACCATCATCATCAGTGCTGCATTACTATCATTTTTTGGACCTAGCGCTAAAAAATGCTTAGTACAAATCAGAGATATCATTTGGTGTGTAATAATTAAATTTGTAACAATCTTAGCTTAGGACTACCAGTTCTATCCTTGCAACCCAGCCATGACACTCCCAAGCTTGTACAAGATTACTCGTATGTAATAAGATCCAAGAATAGTTGATCCAACGAACAATCTCTACACTTGAGGACATAAGATTTGTCTGTGTTGTCTGTTTGTCTAGCAACAAGGAGATTAAAGTAACTAAAATGACCCTCACAGGTTCGGGTTTTAAAATTGTTTTGCAGGTTATTGACAAAGTAGCATCAAATTAAGGATCATGGCTAAGCACCATCCTGATCTTATTATGTGCCGGAAGCAGCCAGGAATTGCCATTGGCCACCTGTGCGAGAAGTGTGATGGCAAGTGTGTCATCTGCGATTCATATGTGCGACCATGCACACTTGTACGTGTCTGCGATGAGTGCAATTATGGTTCTTTCCAGAGCAGGTGTGTCATCTGTGGGGGTGTTGGCATATCCGATGCATACTACTGCAAGGAGTGCACTCAGCAAGAGAAGGATCGCGATGGCTGTCCCAAGATAGTTAATCTAGGCAGTGCCAAGACGGATCTCTTCTACGAGCGGAAAAAGTATGGCTTCAAAAAAAGATGAAGAGAACAAAGTTTTCATGCCCGATCCTCTTAAGCACATCTTGTATCCTAATTATGCTTTTGAGATCTAAGATTTTACATTGTTCATGCTTTCCGTTAGGCCATCGTAACATGAAACACATTATTAGATTTGGTGAAGCAAACTGTCTGTAGGCATCCAAAGAATGTAATTTGGTTGTCGTGTTGCATCGTATGGTAGTAGTCACATCCGCTAGTTTTAGGATGTAAACTGACCCTTGAATTTTAGAAGCAACCAGTCGGTCTATGTTCTCCTTGCTGCACTATTTTTCCTCTTCTTGTTTGTTATTGACTGTATATGCTACGTTTCCTCTGCAGCAGCAGAAATCTGCTGAAGCTAATATATGCAAGACAATTGCAAGGTATCTGCAACATGAAAAGATGTACATTTAGTGGTGCTGTGACATAGATCCCAAGCGATGGCATTCAGCAGAAGATTTGCTGCTGCATCGTGCCCGTGCTAAACAGTGAGTTGGATAAAATATATCATCACCGGAAGATATATTTCAATGGGTTTTGAAAGCTTCTGCAACAATATGCTTTGGAATCGTGAAAGGAATGTGTTATCTTCTACTCTGGCAGCTGAAAACTGAATTCAGATGTAACGATCGTTGATTGGGGAGCCTGAATAGGTTTCTTAAAACGAAAATGTTAGCATATCACGCAAATTGATAGAACCAAATTTCAACAGATCACCAGACAAATGCTTAGGAATGCGGAATGCCAAGTCACACAAGAGGGCAGGCATTGACTCGACACCAAGTGCAGAATCCAACTCGTGAAAACGAATTTTATTAAATATTTTTAATTTACATCATCGAATTCTTTCATTGCTGAAGAACACATATTTATCACATATTTATCACATACTCAGCAAGTAAATAGGGAAGGAAAAAAAAATGTAAAATGACTGTTAATCTATGTACACTCTGTATACTCCTGGGGGAAAATTTAGAACATTTCGAATCCACTTTATGGAACAAGGTAGAGAACATCGACAGTTTCCATCCAGGCCAGAAGAGGTGTTTCTCCTTCATACTGTATCGAGAACGAAAATTGCATCAAGGTTGTGCAGCTCACAGAAATCTTGGTATCAAGCAAGGGTAAAAATTAGGCGGAACCAAGTGGGAGGACAACAAGCAAAGATCAGATCATCTCCAACTCTCACCCCTGCAAGAAGAATGGAGAAGGCCAATTTTAGTTATGAGAATTAAATCTTACATAAATACTGACATACAGAGAAAAATCATTACCAAGTTGATGTGCACTGTATGTATAATCCATGAACATGATGAACAATCCAATATAAAGGGGACTCAACTTGACATGCCAAATGAAGGCTTCTATATCAATGGAAAACCCTTGGTGAATTGGACCAACATAGCTATTAGTGATTATTTTAACATATTAAGTTGGTGAATGCCCAGGAAAAAGAGATTACACCTTCTCCATGAACACATCGGGATAATATCCTTTTTCTATCAAAGATATAAGCGAATGGAAATGTATTTTTCTTGTGCAGAAAGTATCATATTTACATAATACAACCTGGTGAGGCTAATAAAGCCCCCTAAGCATGTTCTAATCAGTCCAACTGTTGATCAGTACATGAACCAAGCAATTTTTCCTAGTCTGATCTAAAACCACCAGGTGCCTAGTAAGCTAACAGTACACAGTGATACCAGGCAGTACCACCCCTTTCTTTTTTTTTTTTCCTTCTCTTCAGTTTCTCTACCTCTTCTTCTGCCTTTTTCTTCTCCCTGACATCATTTTCTCCTCCCCATCACTACCACTGCTCCTCCTCCTCCTCCTCCACTTTACGCCCCACATCCTCTCTCTCCTCTCGCCACTAATCCAACTGATATCAACCAGTAATATATCAGTTCTTTCCATGCTCAATATCAATATTGAACAAAGTTTTTAATCCATGACCCTAAGCTTCATCAGAAACATCAAGGTGAAACAATACTGTTTATTTTAGAAGACATATCTAGATCAGTACGATAAAGAGAAGGTTAATCCTTTGGAACGTTATTTAACTTCATAAACTATGTTTCAAAGAACAAGCACCTAGATGTAATTGTGCAGTTGTTTTGACATGCAAAACTGGAGAGAAGCCTTTCCACTCAAGCCAGAGCATAAAACATTTTCTCATTGGCACAATATTCTTCTCTGATGTCGTGGATCCATATATCAATGATAGGCATAGTACTCTAAACACTCTAATTCGAGTATTTGAACTAGAAATCCTCAGTTTTATGACGATGTATTGTTAAAATGCATACTTCAAATCCTACTGTATTGGGTTGAAACATAATCGTGCATTTTTAGCTTGGTTTTATTCTGTCATAAAATTTTTTAGAGTACAACTTTTTGCAAGACATCACTGCAAGTTTTTAAGATTTAAACTTACGATTTTGCTGATTATGTGTCTCTTATTATCTTGTTGCACAACTAGATAGAAAAAATACAGAAATGCTGATGCTAAAAGTACAGAGACATTTATCAAATTACAGATGGTGTGTTATTTGTTTCATCTGAAAGATTTCTTCACACTCATTCCTTTGTAATTTATCAAATAATATACTTTTTTGGGTTTCAATCACATTTTCAGATAGAATCTTTGGAGCATATGTTATCCCTTGGTAGATAGACTTGAAAAATTATACTGTAGCATAAATGATTTATAAAAATGCTTAGGCTCCATGTATCCTAGCCGAAAATTTGCAGGGCTTTTCTATTTTGATAGATAACTCTGCACATTCAGTATGCAGATGAATATGGAGTACATACTAGAGGTCTAAACTATTCAAAATGGTGCATTTAATTAAATATGAAATGCTACATGAGATGTGATTTATATTTGCTAATTTTGTTTTATAACACCGGATGAAATAAGTGGAGGGTTATGTTGGGTCACTGATAGCTAATGTAAAATTATGTAAGATCTCATGGACATGGATCTTAACCGATTTTAGTATAGGTCTAGGTCATCATCCGAAAGCGACGCGAGACACCTTCGCCACCTAAGGGTCCCGAGATCTTATAATTATAAGTATTCACTTTAAAGGGAGAGATAAATATTTGATTACTTATAAGAATGGTCACTAGACGAACTATTTTCTCACTAGAAAGGTAGATAAAATTATATGTAAGAATTATAAAGTTACATTTGACGAAAGTTTGACGAATAAACATAGGTTGATGGTATTAGATATTTATTATTGAAAATGAAAAAAAAAGATAGTAGAACATTTACTAAGACTATATGGTGAAATTTTAAGATGATGTAAGGATTTCTAAAAATAGGATGAAAAAAGAAGACGACTTGAAAATTAGATGAAGATAATATTAATATTTATTTGGACTATAAGGGCTAATAAGATTAGGAGTTTAACAAAGATCCTTGGTGAAGCTAAAGATAGAGATGTAGCCTTAAGAGAAAGTTGATGATTGTGTGAGGAAGTTCAGAAAGCAATTATTATTAAAAGATTATGTTTTAAAGATTGACAAAATTATAAAAATGAGGATAAATTTAAAAGATATAAAAAATCTAAAAAAGACATTAAAAGACGTGTTCATATGGCAAGATGTAAAGCTTATGATAATTTTCATAACAAATTAGGCACTAAAGATAGAGACAAAGATATATATCGAATTGTTAAAGTTAAGAAAAAAAAAGTATAAGGATTTAAGCAATATTAGATGCATTAAAGATAAAGATCAAAGAATCCTTATTAATGATAATGAAATTAAGGAAAGATAGAGAAATTATTCTTATAAATTATTTAATGAACATTCCACACATGACTTAGCCTTAACGATAGATAGTAGTGGTAGATTTAATAATCATGGATTTGTTAGTAAAATTAGAACTAACGAAGTAAAAGACATCTTAAAAAGGATAGAAAATAGTCAAGAGTGTGAGACCTAATGATATCTCTATTGAGGTTTGAAAAAGCTTAAAAGACCAAGAAGTAGCTTGGTTAACTAATTTATTTAACAAAATTATAAAATTTAGAAAGATGCTTGATGAATGGAGAAATAGTTTTTTAATACCAATTTACAAGAATAAGAGTGACATATATAACTGTTCTATTTCTAGTACTAATTCCAATAGAATTAAAATCATGTTATAGAAACTTTGGGAAAGAGTTATTGAAAGTAGGATAAGGCTTAAAACAAATATTTATCAATTTGATTTTATGCTTGGAAGATCAACAATAGAATCTATTTATTTATTAAGACAATTACTGAATAAGTGTATAGAGATAAAAAAAGATTTGCATATGACTTTTATTGATTTAAAGAAAGCCTATAGTATAATTTCCAAAGATTTATTATGGTGGATTTCAAAAAACAAAAGTATATCCACTAATTATATTTATGTTATTAAGGGCATATATATACGATAATGTAGCTACTAGTATTAGATATGTAACGGGTATGTTTAGTGAGTTTCCCCTAGGTATAGGGTTACATTAAGGATCCGCATTAACTCTCTATCTTTTTACATTGATAATGGATGAACTTACTAGCTATTTACAAGATAGACCTCCCTCGTGTATGTAATTTGCTAATGATAGTCTTAGTTGATGAGAGTCTAAATAGAATCAACTTTAAACTTGTGTTATGGAGGCAATATTTAGAAACTAAAGTTTTTACATTAAGTATGACTAGAACTGAATATATGAGATGTAATTTTAGCAATACTAAGAATAGATAAGAGGATATAGTTAAGTTTGATGGATAAGAAGTTCCTTTCAGTAAAAGGTTTAGATATTTTGGATCAATTATTTAAAAAGCTAGAATGATTGATGAATATATTATTCATACGATAAAAATAGGATGGTTAAAATGGCAAAGAGTATCAAGAGTTTGTATGATCATCGAATACCTTTGAGATTAAAACAAAAATTTATAAGATAATTATTAGACTAACAATTTTTTTATTGATCTGAGTGTTGATTAGTTAAGAAATAACATATACAAAAAGATTGTATTGTTAAGATAAAAATATTCAGGTAAATATATGAAGTTATTAGAAAAGATAAAAAAAATAATATTATTATTTGTGAATAATTATGTATCTCTTCGATAGAGGATACAATGAGAAAGAACCATTTAAGAGGTGATACTTAGAAGAAGCGTTCAAAAGACCTGAATGTGATAGTTAGAAGAGGTGAAATGATTACTGCTAGTGGTATAAGGAGAGATAGAGGAAGACCTAAAATATATTTTAATAGAAACTATAAATAAAGATTTAAGTACTCGCAGCTTAAGTAACATATGATTTTTTACTGATTTCAATGGCAACTGATCTCAATGGTGGGAAAAGATAAATGTAACAGACCCCAAATAGTTGAAGCTTACAACCTTTTGTTGTTGTTGTTGATTTTGTTCTACAACACAAAAAGTAACGGTTGTAGAAAGATAACACTAGGGATGCAACTGCACGTTTTTACATGGCTATATATGTAATCACATAACATGACTACCAGGGATGCATAAGTGGCCAACCAGATTTATGTCATTGCATATGCAGTCATGCTACATATTGAGGCAGCAAAGGCCGTATGAAATGCAATCAGATGACCTCGTATGCAACAGCTGCTTAGACTGTATTTTATTACCATGGGTTGGATGAGATGCGCTACACTGTTCAGCACCTACACTGTTCTAATTCTCAACCTATTGTGCTCATTTAATATAACTGGTAGGATGATAAAAATCATGGATATGTATGTTCTATAAGGTTTAACATGCAAGAACTGGACCTGATGATTGCAGTTCTAGTATACCCTAAAACAGTGACTAAGCAGATATTTTATGCCTGCAAGATATTAAGGTTTTAAACATCTAAATGACTAGGTTGGTAGTTCTGAAATATCAGTACCTTCTGCACTTCTAGTTTGATAGTTCTAAGATATTAGTAACTGCTTTCAGCAAAGGCTACACCTATTGCTCAGTGTAGAAAATGAAATGCCAATTGTTAATTAAGACTTTACTGTTATGATCTCATTTGCAGATGAAGGCCAAATTGTCTTCATTATATACCATCGATCCACCCCTACAGTACTTACACTTTTAAGCTCTTGATTTTACCAAGATTTTGATCTTTCTAACACAACAATATGCAGATGAAAATTGAGACAATTGCAGTATATGGTTAGGGAAGTCAATAGAGCATAGCTTGAGAGATCTCCCAATTGTATCCTGAGTCCATTGGAGAATCTTGCTTCATTCTACGGTCTCAAGATTCTAAAAAGTTCAATTCTGTAAAGTTGCTTTGATCACATTTCCTACTAGGGAAAACACATTAAAGTGGGTAACAGAATACAGTCTAGTTATATCAATTTTATCAATTGTAGTTCCTTTGGTCAGAAGTGATATTGACTGGAATCCTCTTCCTTAGGTCATTAGTTGGCAGGTTAGGATGCAGAACTAAATATTTCTTTCACATATACTAGAAATTCACAAATTTTGCAACATGCTATGGTCTATGGCATTATGATCATTTTCAGCCTTCCTCAGCTACAATCTAAGGGTAAGATTCATGGTAAATTAGTGTTCAAGGTCAAAGGACTGGACATGACAATATCCAGCAACATTAATGAGTCAATGAAGTACATGCAAGGAAGGTTAATATAATCATGGTTTCTGATAAGAACAGATTCATTTGATTGGTTGTTCTGAGGCTCATCGATAATTGTACAAGTACAAGAGAAGATCGAAGCTCAGCTAACTCACAAACCTAAACCTAATTGAGTAGTTAGCATAAGAATTAGCAAAAGATGATGGCAAAAACATATTTATTTTCAGACTCTTACATTATATTAAAGTGTCAGAGAAATTTATTGAATTAAAGCTTTGCTTCAAGAATTCATTAATACTTCATGTGTTGAGACACCTATAAGCCTTACATTATAAGGTATATTCAGATTTTTTTTTTTTTTGTGTCAAGTTGATCAATTCAAAAACCTACAAAAATCTTAAACTCAAGATCCAACATTCCAACCACTGATGTGATTTTAAATTCAATGAAGTATAATACTATATGTCTATGGCCATGGAGAATAAAATTAGGACTAAAATATCAACATAAACTTAATAAAATCTAAAGCTGAGTCCTACTTTTCTAGTGAGGGTGTCAAAAGGCTCAGAATTACTTAGAGACCACCCAAACTTGCATTTGCATGGATTATTATATTCATTAAGTGGTCATATTACTAATTCCTATTAATTAATATTAAGTAGGATTTGGATGCTTCGTCCATAATGAGTAACTACATACCAATCATTTACAAGAAGGTTTCAATGCTAGATCAAAATTATCCTAGCAGGTTCTCAGCTTTAAGAGTCACTTAAAAAAGTTAATCAGCTTTAATATGAATCCATGATAAGGAGATTCAGGACCTTCAAATTTGTTGCGCTTGCTGTTTATCTGCGGTTAAATATGATTGATGATTAATTTAGGTGAGAAAACTCACCATAAAATGATAATTTGACTATCAAATTCTCTTAGCTTCAAAACTAAAAAGACCTACAAAGTACTCTCTTTTGTTTGTAACTGACTTAGTATTCAATTATGATTATATATATATATATATATGAAGCTGATATCATAAGATTGCTGATGCCTAGTCACCTAACATCCATCCTGTTAGCTTTTATTCTCTAGAAGGTCTGGTATCTAATTCTGTAAGAGTACCTCCCACATGGAGTGTCATTTAATAGTCAACATTTCAGATTTTCCAATAAATTACATTTTAAAACAAAATAATGGTTGGCACTATCTGGATCATTTTGCAAATTTGCATTTGCATCATCTCAGGGACAATATGTAGCCATTTTTAACAATCATAAAGCATGCAAAGGTAAATGACGAAATAAGCTTGTAGATATTTTCTGCTTGATCATTGACAAGGTTTGTATGTATTTAATTGTTCATTAGTTAATTAAATGAACTCAAGGAAGTTAATACAATGTAACATATTAGCAAAATCTTTTCAGTATTCTAAGCACTTGCAGACATAAAAAGAAAATGGTTGATATAAAGCAGCAATAAGATGAGTTGGAGGTGCTTACTTTTCAAAACCACCTCTATATTCTATCAGACAGTGCCTGATGCTGAAGCCGATGAATACATGTACCAACATCCTATCATATGCATATCCTCAACATTTAACTTCATTATCGATTCTTTTTTGTGGCTGTTTGAAAAACCGAGTAACTTCCCTGTAAAGCTGTTCCCCTTCAAAAGGCTTTGACACATAGCCATCCATTCCACACCTTAGACACTCCTCATGTGTTGCCTGGATTACATCTGCTGTCATGGCTAATATAGGAACATGCCAGTGCAAGACGTTCTCAAAAGTCTCAACTGGAACTTCCCTACACTCTATTTGCTTATTTATATCGGCCTCCATCTCACGTATCCTTTTAGTAGCTTCAAATCTAAAGAAAAAAAAACACTTTAATTAAATAGGATCAAAACTGTAAACTGATAAACTGTTTTTAAAAGTGTACAGAAATGTGAACAGAAAATTCACATCTGATGCAAATTTCATTACAAGGAAATTTCCTAGTATATGAGAAGACAGAAAATTCATATGCATGAAGAATTCATTCTAAAGGATCATAAAAGAAGATTAATGACAAAGAAAGTAAAAGAAACGTACCCATCCATTTCAGGCATCTGAATATCCATAAAACAAGCATCAAATTTATGTGGAGGCTTGAGCATGCCTATGGCCTTCTTTCCGCTCTCTGCACAAGTTACTTCAGCTCCATATTTTTTCAAAGCACCAAATGCTACTCTAAGATTCACAATATTGTCATCAACAACAAGAATCTGCTTCTCATGAAGAAGGCCACGCAATGACAACTGGGGAAGCCGGCCATTTCGGGAATGTTCCCCATCTCCACAACCCATAGCTCGCCGTAAAGATACTTGAAGCATGCTTGCTCTGAGTGGCTTTGTGATTATAGTCGAGATATATTCCATTGAACTAGAAGCGTTATTCTTAACAGAACTTGTAGGATTTGCTAAAAGGAGAATTTTTGGTATATCCAACTGATTACCCTTTAATTTGCTAATAATAAAAGGCCAAATACTAGAATCTTTCGACCATGTTTCCTTTTCCACTAGCACCATATTTATTGTCGATGTTCCACTAGTTAATCTAGAAAGAACTTGATTTGGATCAATTTCCAGTATAGCATTTACTCCCAACCTCTGAAGATGGTATTTTGTGACCTTTGCTCGGGCTGGTCTATGGTCGACTACTAGTGCAATCATCCCATGAAATTCTGATGACTTGTACTCATTTGAATTAGTGCAAGCCCTTGTGAGGACCACTGTGAAGGTAAAAGTGGAACCAATCTGAGGTTGACTCACAAAACCAATTTCTCCCTTCATGAGGCCAACTAAACACTTACTAATGCTGAGTCCAATACCAGTTCCCCCATGAATGCGAGAAATTGAAGGTCCCACCTGCATGAAAGGAGTGAACACACGGGACTGGGCTTCTAGAGGAATCCCCACCCCGGTGTCTTCAACAGATATGATCAGATTTATATGATCGGAAGAGGTTGACAGAAGAGATGGATCAGATGCAGGAAGTTCCAGCTTGAAATTCTTAAAGCTTTCCCAGCTACGCCTTCTATTTGCCACTGGAAAGCCACACAAGGTATCTGTGGAATGGACTTCTACTTCCTTGTCCAATGAATTCAACACCTCCTCAAAAATATGGACAGTCAAATATATATGTCCTCTCTCTGTGAACTGCAAAATGAGGACTTTTCTAAATACATGTAGCAGATTTAGTATCCATATTTGCAGCTGATACAAAGATAAATACCTACTTTTATTGAATTTCCTATCAGATTTGTGATGATCTGGCGTATTCTTCCATGGTCACCAACAAGGACATCAGGAACTTGATCAGAGACATACACTGCCAACTACCAAGTTAATTTGAACAGCAACCAAGAAAATTAGTTGATGAAACATCAAAATATTATATTTAGAAGATTATGGAAACTCACAGATACCTCTAGTCCTTTCTCTTGAGCCTTTCCATAGAAAAGTGACAAAATATCATCCAATACTGCCCGTAAGTCAAATGGGACAGCTTCAAGCTCAAGTTTACCCGATTCAATCTTTGCTTGATCGAGAACCTCATTTATAAGTGACACCAGAGCTTTTCCGCTGGCTTGGGCAGTTCTAACATAGTCTTCTTGTGTTATGTCTAGATCAGTATCCATAAGCATTTGAAGCATCCCTGAAAAGTAAGAAATATATTGATGTCTGATCTTACTTGATATTTATAACAGAACATCAGTTATGGTAATCTTGTACTCACCCAATACACCATTCATTGGAGTTCTGATTTCATGAGAAACAGTCGCCAAGAACTGAAGAGACAAGACAAAATAAGTGATATCATGGTTGTAAACTAAGCACATCTGGATCAGAGACATCAGCGAAAAGAAGGTCAATCTGCAGCTCCTAGCAAACATAAAACATGTACCTGAGATTTCGCAACATCCGCTGTTTCAGCCCGCCCTTTAAGTTCCATCATTTGTCGATAATCATCTTCTACTTTGGCAATTCGGCTGACAGTAGCATGGAATATGTATCCAACCAGTAAAGCGATAACAAGGGTTCCAATTGATGTTGTTATTGCAAGCCATGGCAATGGAGATTTTTGTTTGAACCTGTTGCGAAAATGTAAAATTTGTCTATATTATATTACTTCTGTTTCACATCCTGATCAATATATAGCTTTCTTCTAAATCAGAACTTGCTAGCAGTGTCATGTAAATTACCTACAGTGCATCTCATGCTTTCTTATTGGATCACCAAAATTAAGGGTACTAATATGGTATAGACCAACATTGGTCATGTTTGAACCATACATAATAATTGGTTCATCAGGATTGGTTTTATCGTAAACATTGACCATCATGGAGTGCTTGCATGCAAGTTGGTGAAGTAACTTATCCACGAGAGCCTCTACATCGAAGATTCCACCTAGATACCTGCACATGCCAGATTGATGCATTATATAGTTGAATTGTGGAGGATAGACATTCTTGATAAGTATGTTTATTTCTGATTTAGGAGCTATTAATACATAATTAACAGCTAATTTACCCTATGGCTGCTTGGATGCGTTCAGCTGGTGTCGCTTTTGAAGTGAGTTCTGACTTGTAAACTGCATATGTCAGAATAACACCAAGTCTTCTTGATTTTAAGAGCCGAAAAGGAGCAGTTAAAACACCCTTCCCGGATTCTCTAGCTCGTAGGATGTTTTCCCTATCTTCCTGCATAAGGAACTATCTTTCAGTTGCTGGAATACTAGGAACAAGACACAGGTTTCAGGTGTATTCCCAAAAACAATTAGTTCACTGAGGATGTTTCAATGATACAAGTCATAGTTCTAGACATTAATAGATTTGATAGAAACATGCAAGCATAATCATGTATTTTAAAAGTTTCACATACTGACACTATTGTTCAAGCAATGCATCTGACCACCAAAACCTTCCCTATTAATTGAAGAAATATTAATTACTCACATTAGAATAACCTATTTTCTATAAGAATTAACATCATATTAGAGTTAGATATTGAGAATGTCATAAGCAAATTAGTGACTAATAGTTATAAAGAAACCCCAATAAGCTTTCCAAACTGCACAAAATTTGTTGAGTCACACCCAAATAAATATTTATTTCTAGCAAATTAATAGTTTGCATAGTCTAACACAAAGTGATAACATTTATAACATTAATAATACATATATTAGCTAAATGATGATTAACAAAGACTTCATATTACAATGACACCATTCATATTACAATGACACCATTGATAATTTTTAGTTAATCACTAAAAAAATTTGAAAACACTAGAATAAATTTAAAGACATCAACGCATCAATTAATAGCTCATATGTGATATATAAATGTGTCTAATTGGAGACAATAAAAATGACCAATAAACTGTACTAAATATTAGAATTCAATAAAACAAATAAGTTTAGACCTGCATAAAATAAGAAACTGCATATAACGTAGTCAATAAAATAAATAAGTTTAAACAAATATGACAGAAGAAACTGCATATAATCTATTTTTTTATCCTACCATAGCCAGCACAATCTGACTTCTGAGGCATTTGTGATTATAGTTCATAGATGACAGAAAAAGGGACAGACTGAAAAGCATATCTAATGTCTTACCTTTCCAGTTAACATGTCAAATGAAATTACATGCTTATAAGTGTCCTGGGCAAAAATAACTGGAGCATATTCATCCCGGTTCTCAAGATCTGCGTCTTCTTCCCGAGCTGGAGGCTGCTCTGTTGAATCCATTCTCTTAATTTTCCAACCTTGTTGCTTCTCAAACTGTTCTCTTTCTGAACGCAACACCTTCACAGCATATGCCACACCACTCGTCAGTGGTCTCTCAAAAGCAGTCCTTTCAGCATATCGAGCAAAGGTTATCTGCAAACAAAGGGATCATCTTCCACATTGTTGATCTTTGATAAGGGCAGAAGGTTGCATTATAGTAATGCATGTCTGCTTTTTTGAGGAATCAGAATTAAACACATAACTATTGTAATCAAATCAGAGAATGAATAATTTGGACTAGACAAAAGATACACATTGATGTATATTCAATTGAAGGTAGGAATATTTCAGGTAGACGGCAGTACCTGGTCAATGGCAGATGGATCCTTAGCATGGTGAAAGGTCGAGATCAGGATAGCTAGGGCCTGAAGATGGTTCATGCTGACATTAAACTGGTCCTGAAGCATCCTAGCACGCTCATCACACATGCTTGCTAGCATCTCTCGCCTCTTCTCCACTGCTTGGGAGTTCATAAACCAGAAGATCCATAGAGAACCAAGGAACCATCCAATTATCCATAAGAGCAGCAGCTTCCTCCACCAGGTCCCTCTAACCTTCTTTGATCCAAATAAGCGGTTGCAAAGGTTATTCTTCCAATCCTTTATTGAGAACTTCTTCAACAACTCCAACCACAGATTGCTCTTATCACTAAGATAACCAGTCTTCTGCTCCATTATTTGGGCATCAACGAACCAATTCATGGGTATCTCATAAAAAAGCCACTGACATACCATCAAAACCAGGGGTAAGAAGACCAAATCCAGATCCAAATATAGGCAAAGAACTCATTCAAAGCAGCAAGTACTTCTCTTATTTAATCTGTGAACTGTAAACATAAGCCAGTTAATAAATGTCTTGCAATTTAGACAAACATAAAAAAGGGAACAATTGTTTGCCTTGAATGCAAAAACATAAAATATTAATCCAATGAGGCTTCTCAATAGTCTTATTTAGTATCATGTACCCCCAATACATTGGTTACTGAATAATTACATTCTGGAATATGAGATAACCAAGTGGAAAAGCCAATTTAGCCTTTGTTAGAGAACTTATCCCGTTGAGGTACTCAATACTTCAAGATTACACAGTTAACTAATGCTGTCTATCAGATGCTAACGTGTTGGTTGTGTATCATTTCCTATTGAACATAATCTTAAAATAGTTCTCGTGGTTCTAGCTTCCAATTATATAAGCTAAAAATGTTAAGACAACATAGAAGAACAATGCAAAGAAGACAGACCTTTCTTTTCTCTTCACATTTAGTGTTAAAATCACCATCAATAACTCAGTATTACTGCTGATACAACCTGCAAAATAGTTTGTTTGGGTATCATCAATATTTCTGAGTTAAAATTTTAATTCATAAAGAGTAGCTAAGAGAACACTAAATAAAGTTGTGCAATAAAGGCAGTATCTCAAAATATTGCACCCATCATAGATGAATTATCAAACAACATAAAATAGTGATACCAATTAGGAAACTGAAATTATGCAAACTCAGTCTACTAATATGAAGCAACTTGTCATTAATTATCACCACATAAGTCCAAGTTCTTTACACAAATCTTTTTAAGTGATACAATTTGTTCTCAAATAGCTTTCAGCACTTTTTCTATACTATAATAGTATAATTTGTTTGTAGCGAAATGGAACATCATAGACAATACTTCTTGCGAAGCCAGGTACCATTCATATATCCAAACAATATACAACTTGATCTTGCAGTATTTCTTCTATGTAAATTATATTACTGATTTAGATGAATGAATGGTAAAAGGGCTAGAAATGGTCATGTTTAAGTCTCAAGAACCTCAGCAGTTCACTTTCTAATTTCAAATAACAGCTTGAGAAATATTTGTTCAGCATGCGGAAAATACAACATTAAAGAATATACAAATATATAGAATTAGAAATCCAACATAATAGTGAATTCCCACGACTATTAAACATAATAGTGAGAATACTATTGAATGGTCTCAAAACCAAGGGGATTGCGTTATTGATGCATACTGCTCAGTACAGGTGGTACATACCGGTCCGAGAGCTTCTCGTCACACGGATCGCCCGCTACCGGGTGATACCAATGTTTTGACCCCGTATCAAGTGATATAGGGCTATATTGGATGGTAACAGTCGAAATCCAATCGTTATCGACCTATATCGGGTTTCAAATAGTCAATTTGACCATTGGAGGCAACCTAAAGAGTTTTAAAACCCTTTCCTCCCCCTTCTTTCAATTTATTTCACTCTCGCAATCTCTTAAACTCTCTCAAACTCTTTTTCACTCACATCTCTATCTTATTATCACATTTTCACTCTTCTAAACTCAACAAAACAAAAATTTATGAATTAGATTAAATTTAGAAGGTTAATTTAGGAGGATTAAAAGGAAGAACTTTTTAATCAAGATGTATGTATTCTCTTTCTAAATTTTGATTGATTTATGAGATGATTAAGCCTATTCTATGTGATGTATGACTTAATGTCCAATATGTTGTTTGATATGCTTTTGATGGTAGAATAGTATTAGTTATGAGTAATTAAGATCTTTAATGTTGTGATTAGTGTGTTTAATATTTATTTATTCAAAATTAGATACTTAATAGGTCAAATGTTTATATTTCATGCATATTAAGGATTGGATCATATGTTGGTGATGGTATAATAGGTTTAATTAGGTTTTAATTAAGTTTTTTAATGCTACGATTAGTAGTTTTAATGATGATTTAATCAAAATTTGATCGGTATTGAGTTACTTCAATGTATTTAATACCTATTAAGGTGTTTTGACATATTTATAGTGATGAAAGAAAAATAATTAGTAGGTAATTAACTATGTTAATAGTGTGATTAGTGTATCTAACGATGATTTCATCGTAATTTAACCTATATTGGATCAAAATTACGTATTTAATATTTTTATATTTAATATATTTATAGTAGTAAAATAAAGTTAATTAGGTTTTATTTAAGTTTTTTAATGTTGCAATTAGTGGTTTTAATGATGATTTAATCAAAATTTGATCGATATTGGGTCAATTCAATGTCTATAATACCTATTAGAGTGTTTAATATGTTTATAGTGATAAAAGAGAATCAATTACGAATTACTTAACTATGTTAATATTGTGATTAGTATATTTAATTACGATAATATCCAAATTTAATCCATATTAGGTCAATTAAATGTCTTTAATGACTACTAGAGTGTTTGACAAGTTTATAGTGTTGAAAAAAAAATAATTAATGGATAATTAACGATGTTAATAACATGACTAGTATATCTATTGATGATTTCATCGTAATTTGATGTATATTAAATCAAAATAAAGTATTTAATGCTTCTTTTATTTGTTTAACATATTTATGATAGTATAATAAAGTTAATTAGATTTTAATTAATTTTTTAATACTATGATTAGTAATTTTAATAATAATGAATTAATCAAAATTTGATCAACATTAGGTCAATTCAATGTCTTTAATACCTATCAGGGTGCTTGACATGTTTATAGATTATTTGATTTAAATTTGATAGGAATATGACATCAAAGGAATAAGTACATGATGACGCTTGAAATCATACCGAAAGATGGATAGGAACTGTCATCATTGGCAATGCATTTATTGTGACTACATCGGCAAAGATGGAGGAATTACCCGAGTGAAGAGGCATTGGCCGATGGGTATCCCGATGTTGCAAAATGCAAGAAGGTTCCAATGGAGATCCGTAAATCATTTCAAAACAAGTTCCAACAAGCAAGAGAAAATACAATAAAAAAGAAGGCAAGAGCTAAGGAAGAATATTGTAGAACTATGCAGGAACTAGTTTATGATGACTATGAGGGTCGTGGCGATGAAATCGACCCAAATCTGACAGTTGGTATTCGTGCATCACTGGAACATCAATATATATACGAGAAAGCAATGAGACATTGACGACCTGACTCACGATAAGAGCATGGCAGTGGCAGTGGATTTGTTCCACAAGGAATCTAGAGGTCGGCCAACATGAGGTAGCCAACTGCCCCTCCCCAGCCGAACTAGTAGCATGTGGCAGGGTGGACTCCGTAGTTTTATGAGAGGACTTTGCAAGAGGTCCACACTAGATATTATTAATATGATCCGCAAGCTTATCCTCCACAAACAATGAAACAAACACGGATTGACGATGCATATACAAAAGAAAAGAAACGGGATATTGGGAAGGCAATTGCAAAATGGTTCAACTTCCATATGATTCTAGGAAACACAGCCCAATGTCCATATTATCAAAGCATGGTTTCCTTTATTCAAAAGTCTAGCACGAGGATCCAACCTCTAACACCGAGGGAGATCTACAGCGTGTATTTAAATGAGAATGTGATAGAACTGAAGGATTGGATCAAACCCTTCAAAAGGCAATGGGACGAATATCGGGTGACACTGATGTGTGACAGTTGGACAAGACCAACAAGAATGAGTATCATCAATTTTCTTGTCTATTGCAACAAACGAATGATGTTTCATAAGTTAGTTAATGCTTCTAACAAGATTCAAGATGCATAATATATTGAAAACTTAATGAACACCGTAGTAGAGGAGATCGAACCACAATATATTGTCCAAATAGTCTGATAATGGAACAAATTTCAAGAGGGTCAGTTTACAATTGTTAGAAAAAAAAACATTGTTTTGGACTCCATAAGCAGCTCATTGCATGAATCTAATGCTAAAGGATATTAGCAAGCTATCATCAATCAGCAAGTATGTAGCTCAAGCATAGTCAATTACAAAGTTTATATATAATCATCATTGGGTTCACTCTTTAATGCAAAAGTATGAAAATGGTGAGATACTCAAACCTGGAGTCACTCGGTTTGCTACAAATTTCATTGCCTTAAAGTCAATACAACAAAAGAGACAAGGCCTTAAGGCAATGGTCACCTCATAAGAATGGTCCGAATCCAAGTATTCGAGATCGAGCGAAGGAAAGAAGATGGAAAAGATCATTCTTTCTTCTAGGTTTTGGGAGACCGTAAATGAAATCATAAAAGATGTGAAACTACTTTATGTTATCCTTCGTAAAGTTGATATGGACAAGCATCCACAAATGCTTTATCTTAGACATATACTGATTACAATAAGAGAAGAGGTCAAGAAAGTATTCAAATATGATTTTAAGATCGACCAATACTTACAGATCATTGATCGTAGAACTAAAGTTCATATGGACCAAGATATCCATAATATTAGTAAATTTATATTCAGTGTAATTTAATTTATAATTTTTTATTATATAACAATAAAAAAATTCTTACTAATAAAATTATGTTATTATCTAAAGCCGGTAATTCAATTTCAGTATAGTTTTGGAACGCAATCAAATATACTATCGACATTAAAAAATATTATATATTGACTCTGGTCAAACACTCCTAATGCAGCCGATATTATTATGGATGATTGATTATTCTGAGAAACAATTGGTTCATTCTCCGATGTTATAGCTGTATCATGTCGTTATAATATGGATCCTGGTAAGGAAAAAATTACACACATATTGATTATAAATTATATTTGATATTAATTATTTGTTATGCTAATAAAATCTTATTTATATCTTTTTCCAATCGAGTGATGACTATAATTTGGAGGGGACACACCAAATTTAAGGAAGGTTACCATTCGTGTACTTTCACAAGCGACGATATCTAGTGGTTGCGAACGTAATTAGCCAATGTTCATATTGATTCACATGAAGGTCCACAACAAATTATCATATAGACGGTTGAAGAAACTAATATATATCCAGTAATAAAATGCAGCTAAAGTTGTAGTGTGTCAAGCTAGACAAGGAGCTAAAGGAACCGGGGATTGATCCCAATGACCTCTAATTCTACAACAAAGATTTAGAGCTGATGTTAGAGTGGGCCGAAGCAACGAAGAACCAAGAGGATCCTCTACTTAATGAGGCAGGAGATTCTTAATGTCCTTTGCATTTTATCACTGAGGTAATAGAAGAAGAGGAAGCACATCCCCAACAAGAGAAAAATCCCCCTTGGTGAGAATGTGGCGAAAGGAGCCAAACAAGATTGAGTCAAACTGCTCTAGAAACTAAAAACACCCAACCATCACAATCGTCCGTCCATCATACAAAGGCAAAGGCAAAGAGGAAAGCAGTAGCATCAGCTACACCATTGAAAAGAATAGAGTCAGGTAACAAGACACCTTCGCAATCGCATTCGACAACCCACTCGATCCAGAGACTTGGTAGTGACGTGGATAACAATGCCTCGACCAATGATGGCAATGATGCCACGGGCGACATGGACAGCAGTGCCTCGACCGATGATGGTAACGATGCCGAGGAATCATGGTTCATCTACACAATTTGAAGATGGTGCATGGACCGGAGAGCAGTATTTTACGCATGCCACCCGAGATTCAGATCATAGAGCTCAACAAGATACTGGTCAAGTTTATGCACGGAAGGGAAAGGGAAAGCCAATGGATGATTTTCAGTAAATGCGACAGAACCTACACGATGTAAACACCATACGAAGCTCATCGTATTCACAATCGTCATATTATAGAGAATCTTACAGCCAACAACAGTACAGTGATAGTTGGTCATATTTCTTAGAGCAACAGTACGATACGAAGCAGTAGATAAGTAGCAAAAATAGAAGTTCTGACATTCATTATGCTCTGCATCAATACATGCCACATTCATCATTGTCTCAAGAACCGCCTCGAACACGTGATTCATGACAATCAGCCTACAACACCATCACCACATTAATGCACTAATGACATACAGTGTATCAATACACTATGTCGTGGGATCAATTTTAAGATTGAGTCCGACAAACATATTATTTGATATATAGATACATACGATCAAGAATCCTGATCCACCATCCATGGAGTCTCGTTGTTCGTTTTGGTGGTAGAATCAAGTATATCCATAGATTGATTACTTAATTTGAATCTTAAAGTTTAAATTGTATAAAAAGTAATCTAATAATTTAAATATTTTTTTTATAAATAATTCAATATTAACAGAAGAACGATCCGGAATGGACCGAAATTGCGAACCTTGCACAAGACTACTCCTCAAAGCTCAAAAAAGATATGTGGCACTATTTTTACCTAATTTACATTATTTTTACTAAAACTATACTAAATGTATATTTATTTCTAACTTAAAAACCCTATCCTAACTTCTTTTTTTTTCTATTTTTAGGTATTTTTGGAGGGTTTTCAGCTCATTTTAGGCGTATTGATGGTACGTACCATACTGAGCAAAGCTCAATATGTCGGTACGGACCGAAATTGCGAAACTTGATCAAAACATTCTAGAACACAGTTTGCAATTGTTATCTGTATAGAGGGCAAGATAACTGTACTAGATTAGATGTTTTTGACATAGGACCAAATATCTTGGAACATACCATCAAATGATAATGAATATTAGTTCTTTTCTATGCTAATCTTAATTACTATCATTCTCACATACTCTGGTAGATTCTCTCATACCTGATGCCAGCATGCATTATGGAATATGTTAAGTGAATATAGAAATAAAAAGAGTACAAAATGCTATATATTTACTAACCATCATAGTAGGAGAAAATTGATCCCCACAATAAAGGAAGACCAAAAGATCTGATAAGGTGTTGATTGTTGCTCATGACTTCAGACATGCAAAAGAAAGAAATATACAAAAGGTTCTATGTTGCTTTACTGGTACAAAACATTTCTTTCTAATTTAACTTGCCAAAATGATTTGAACACAGGAAAGGACAATTAGTGTATAAACTTACTTATTAGTGCTCTTTCTCTTCAGTTTCAGCATGCACATGATATATGCCTTGGATATATATATATGTGTGTGTGTGTGTGTGTGTGTGTCTAAAATTCCTTGTCACTAGAGCTAAGTTTGCATCAAAATCCATGGGAATTTGGAAAACCATACACCTACTGACCTTTAAAACAAGTATAAGAAATCATTTTGTTTCAGATAAAGGTTTTTAGAGCAAAACTACAGCTCCCTACAGGGTGCTCACCTTCAAGCTTCAGAATTCTATATCTCTTTTCTTTATTCATATATACAAACAAAATATCTACTGACTACTTAATCTACCCTGGTATCTTTATCTCGCCAAATTGTAAAAGTCTTCCATAATCAGAAACTACTTGTTCCCATATTAAAGGGCTTGGTTCAAAGAATTCAGGCACCAAGGAAAATAATTGTTGTTTTGCCATTTTAGGCATTGAAAATAAAAAATACCACCTAAAGTTGAGAATATTCTTCTGGTCGGTTCATAGGTATGCTTTGCATACCAAGGGCATGCAACTGTCCTTGATGTTTTTTGTGCATGAAATGTCAAAAGATCAATGAGTAACTCCCCAACAGCAAGGATGGCTGGTTTATAGTCAACAAATTTGTTGGAATATCCTGATTTAATCCCATATTGGAAGTGGGAGAAGACTTAAATGAATTTATAAGAGCTAGATAGGTCTCCTATCATTGGGGCAAGTGGTTTAGGTTTAACAAGGTAATGGGTAAGTTATTCTTAGATTGGGTCATGACAAATGATGTTAGAATTGACCTAATATTGGGCACGGTGAGGAGCCCAAGTAGGAAAAGACATGGAGCCACATCTTGTTTCAACCTACAATACCAACTCATCCATCTTTAATGTGTTGTCTTTTGGGTTTGGGGTCCTTTTTCAATTTTCTCTTTGGGACTAGGCATCTACTTTGTTCTTAAATTGTGAAATGAAATAGGGACTTTAGATTTTTCCTCCAAAAGAAATTAAAATAAAATAAAAAAGAGAAGATGCCCTAAACTTCTGAAGATCTCACTTCTTTTTATTTACCCTCTAAGTGAGATCATTAGAAAGGCCAACAACTTTATTTGCTTCTTTAAGGAATGAAATCACAGTTAAGAAGTTGTGATTGAACGTCATTTCCATTCAGCATGCACAAAGAACTCTCTATATAAATCCCGCTAGAATTTTGAACACCATAAAAATCCTACATATTGTTCACTTTCTTATGGCAAATAAGACATCCGAGAAAGCCAAGCACAGGAAGGTGCATGGCGTACCTCTTCTCTAGTTTTCCCATACGTACAAGTTTTCCAATTCTTCCAAATCTTGCAGAATACTGGTGCTTAAACTCACTCAATTGCTTATTCTTAACTTTACACATATCAGAATGAGTAGTCTGAATAATAGTGTTCATTGAAGCTGAGTTCTCTCTCTGCTTAGAATGAGGAAAGATCTTCAGAAAGTTAACCATTGGTAAGCTTTTGCACCGTGTACTATTGCAAATTGTTTGTAGCCGGAGGAGATAGGTATTCTAATTATATGATGAACATGGTGAAGAAAATAATAGAAGATAAGAACAATTATTATAGAAATGAAATAGTTTTAGCTTGAATATATTAACATGTTCCCTCTCCTATTTATACAGATTAGAAGGAAGGATTTCCCTCAACAGAATAAACAGAATAGAGAGATTTTCTCATATAATTGAGGAAATCTTATCTTCTATCAAGTTGGGGAAATCTTATCTTCTATCATGCCCCCGCAAGATGGTGCTCCTGACAAGGATACCAATCTTGGATCGATGCAAAGAATGGTTTAAAGCGAGAGGCTTCGTGAGTAGGGCAAGAGCAGATCGCTGTTATTGCTGCGATTGCTGTTGCTGTGAGGGCACATCGATGCAAAGAATGGTTTAAAGCGAGAGGCTTCGTGAGTAGGGCAAGAGCAGATCGCTGTTATTGCTCGCGATTCTTTGTTCTTTGTGAGAACACTGGCGTTCCCTTAGTTCTCCTTACATCCGCCCCCGTTCTCCTTAAGTCCGCCCGATTGTTGGCGGATCGTGAAGACTACCGCGGTGAGGAAGATGAGGATTGGTCGTGGAGCCTCTAAGGAATGTGACTACAAATGACATTGGTCAGCCGGCCGGGCGCAAGGGCAGCTTAAACTTTCTCTTTTTTTCGTTGGTGGTCAAAACAAGGCGAAGCTTAAATGCTTTTCTCAGCGTTGGCGTTAATTAAATTTGGCAGCAAGAGCGAAGCTTCGCTTTTCTCACTATTATGATACCATGAAAAAAATAATAGAAGATAAGAATAATTATTGTAGAAATGAAATAACTTTAGCTTGAATATATTAAGCTGTTCCCTCTCCTATTTATACAGATCAGGAGGAAGGATTTTGTAATAAGAGAGATTTCCTCATTTAATTGGGGAAATCTTATCTTTTATCAAGTTGGGAAAATCTTATCTTCTATCACATGGAATCGAGGAGGTTATCAAACTCGATCACATTAGTCAGACACATGGAGGTGGTGGAGCGAGGCAGTCTCCGAAAGGGAAATCCAAGGGAACAAGGATGGAAAAGCAGTCTGCCAAACAGAGCAGATGCCGGTCTGGCAAACCATCTTTCTCAGAGGATGAGAGAGAGAGAGAGAGAGAGCTCACCAAGGGAAGGATGAGGAGTGCCGGCAGACGTACGGCCATGATGCTGGCAACGACAAACGATGGCTGATCCCGAAGAACGACCGAGATGGTTGGTGTTCCGATGCTCGCCGGGGAAGAGGGCTGCTGGACCTGGTGTCCGGAGACGGCGACAGCGATGGACGGTGGCGAATCAAGAAAAAGAACGACAGAAATGGTGGAGGTATCGAGAAGCCACAAGAGGCATCATCACTCAGCACTTCCTGGACCGTGACCACTGGAATCAACGAAGGGGCGGACCGGACGGCAGCAAGATCAAATCTTTATCAGCTCCAAACAAGAATCAGAGCCAAAATACCCAGCAGACACCACCAAAAGCTCAGAAGAAGAAGTCGGCAAAGACAGAAGACCTACTTCCCACGAGTCCAAGCTGGTGGCTTTGACCCAGTAGAAAGGAAAGCAGGCAAGAACGGGATTGGAGCTGACGATGTTGGTTATGGTGGATAGGATGGGGTGATGAAGGGAAAGCAGCAATCTTGATTCAGGGATTCTTGAGAAAGGAGAGATTCCTGAGAGAGAATGATGGGGAATAAGGCAAGGGTGAGAGGAGGCCTGTGGATTGCAAAAGCCATTATCCCTACCACCAACAACAACACCAACAACAAAAAACGAGTTTTTAAGAGGGAAGAAAAAAACAGAATGATCCAGAATAAACAAATGGCATCCAGCACCCCCCACCTAGCACAAAACACTCACCTTTCTGCGATCCCATCCCAATCAGAGAGGGGATATGGGGCGAGGGAGGGACGAAGAGAGAGCAGTGGAAAAGCCCTGCACGCAAGTGCTCTGCTGCCCTCTCCCTCTCTCTCTCTCTCTCTCTCTCTCTCTGCTTGTGGGGGCAGCGCTATTCCTTTTTTTTTTTTTTTTTTTTTCCGGGACCAAAATGACCCGCCCGCCCCGCCCCGCCCCTTCCTCCTTGGCTAGCCGAGGCTCCCCATCTACCACCACCAATCACTGTAATGGAGAGAGAGACACACATACATAGGAGTTGGAGCTGGTTTAGTTGATCTTGGGATTTGGATAAGTTTGCCAACAACTTGATGAGGAATGATAGGGCGTTGGGACCACCATGAAAGCTTCTCCAGTTGAAACAGCTTGCTTGATGTGGGAGCCACTGTAAAAGCCTTCAGCACCAGCTTATCACTGTGTTTTTGCCCCCCTCCTTCTCCTTTTTCCTCGCCCACCATTTTTATTTTTTACAAAAAAATAAAAATAAATAGAACTCGCCATTTTCTCGGTCGTGTGACTTGTGCTGCTGAGACCGTTGAGATGGGCTACACACAAAATATCATCTTGTTCTTGGCTAAAATTTACTACTGGCACCGTTGAGGCAATACAAACATATTAACTATTTTTTTTTTTTATAATTTATTGATATTTTTATATTTAAAATAACTATATTCATATCTTTTTCTTTTAAAAAAAATTAAATTTATTATATTTAATGACATACATAATTTGGAGTCACTCAAACGCACTAATCAATCTTTATTTGGTAAGGTTCAATTATATATATATATATATATATATATATATATATATATATATATCTATTTTTTTTCTTCTTTTTTCTCTCCCTACTGTTCACGTGTTTTATTATAGATTATATACTTCCTTCTCATTCTCGAGGAGGTTACTCGTGTAGTTTCTTCTGTTCTAACTACTCGTATGCAACAATATTTTAATATCCTCCACCCATTTACACATCCAAAAAAATATTATAAATATATTATACATGCAGGTACTAGAAAATTTTATATTTTCGGTGAATTTGATCCAATAATCTTGTCTTTCGATCCTAGAAAACTAAACCCAAATTCCTACTGCCGAGTGACATCAAGAATGATTGGTTTTGTTTTATACAATATTAATAATTTGTTGATGTGTAAACTAATTGTTAAAATTAATCAAGTTTGAAATGTCATTGGTTTATAAACAACAGACTATTCCTGATTGAGTGAACACAAAGATCATAGTGTTCATAGATTAACGATGCTGACATCACGAGTCGATTTGATGTAGACAAAATAAATTTACTATTGACTTTTGAATGTATTAAAAACTAATCGATTCCTACTAATCGCTACTGTGGCGGCCGGTCTCTAATCGAATTCACCATTCTGGATCGAACCGCTCGGTCCGGTTCAGTATGTGAGTAAACCGGGTCCCGGTTGAACCCGAGGAGATATTTTCGGGGAACTCCACGGTCATCAACCAATAAGAGCGACGCATATGTGGTCAGAAGAAAAAGTCACCATTCAATCAACCCAGGCATTGGCGTCCTGTTTATTTGGCCGGATCCTCGAGGAGTGAATTATTTAGTGACCGCGACATCTACCTCCTTTGTTATTGGACCAATCCTCCGGGCCCCATTGGAGCCGGCGTGGAGACCAGTAACAAAGCAGGTGACTCTGTCGGTAGGCCTGAAGTGAGTCTTAGATCACTTTAAAGAAGGCGGGGGGGGAAATGACATGATCGCCTGCATGATTAGTAAGCAGGTCCGCATCGCCACCCGCTCCACCGCCCACATCCCTATGCCTAAAGCCTAAAAGCCGGACAGCGACGTCCAGGGACGGCGACCAAGGCCTTCACGTGGGAGAGCGGTGATGATTACAAGTGTGCCGAGGGGGGGGGGACGTGGGGGAGAAGGGCACGTGCCGCTCCCCCGGTGGCTCGGTGCTCGGCGTCATCGCTTTGCCTCGCGGCGGAGGGACGAGACCGAACCAACGCGCGTCACCTCACCGCTCCCGTCACGGTCGGTATGCTTACCGTCTCCATGTTGCGAGTACTATTATATTTTATTTTATAATTCACAAAAATAGAAGTGTGTTTTTTTTCTTTCTATAATTAATTAATTAATTAATTAGATCCAAAGAGAACTAACTAACTGTAGGGAAACCAAAAAAATTAACCACATGTTGGGTTATATGGGTCCCAACCATTGTAGACCCATTGTTTAATGCTTTTAGATGTTGACTATTGACCATGATAGCTGCACCAAATGCAACGAACATGTCCATGCATCTATCCGTCTTTTACACTTCTCTCCGACAAAGAGAGTTTTCATCCAATTATAAATATATATATATCTTTTTGGACGAATTCTGAAAGAAAAAAAAAAAAAAAGTTATTCTTTAGGTTGTTTTCCTAAAAACATCTACTTTTTTTAAAAAATATAATTTTTCTAATACTTAGATTATCATTATCGTTTTTGTTACAATATTATTTACATCATATTATAATTTTTTAATAATATTAAAAAAGAACATAGAATATTATAACGTGATGTTTATGCATAAATTTAAAAAAAAATATTCTATTTATACCATATTATAATGTTTTTAATAATACTAGAAAAGTATTGTGGCGTAGTACAAAAGTATCTTTTTTATATTAAGTTATAGAGTTTTTCTGATATTGCTAAGAATACTGTGATCGGTGTGAAAACATTATTATAAGTAGTAGATTAATTTAGGATCGATCCATTAGAAAGAAAGAAAGAAAATTAATTAGATAGATAAAATATTACAATAAAATTTCAAAAATTGATTACTATTATTATTTTTTGAAAATTCGCTGCACCTTCTTTCCTCTCTTTCCATTCGTCTTTGTTAGTTACCATTCTTCAGCGGATGGACTTACTGCTTCATGTCGGAGAAGATATATATGGGACTGACTATCTATCTATCTATCTTTCGTCAGTTCCTACTCTCAAGCAGCTGATGGACTTTTGTTCATCTCACTGATAAAAACAACCTTTCTTTTCTCTTTCTTCCCAGTCATCTGTCTGGTTCTCGAGTTGGCGGAATTCTCATCTTTCTTGCTCTTCAGCTGATGAACTTTATGTTGGACAAGAGAGTTAAGTTGTCTTTTTCTTTTTCTCTCTTCCCATCCACCACCATGCTTTTCGGCTGATGAATCTGTCTGTTCGTCTCACTTTTCAGCTGGACCTTTTTTTTGATCTTTGACAAGGGAGGGAGAGTTTTCTTCATCCCACTGAATAATATACCTTTATTTTTTCTTCTTTTTCTTCTGTTGCTTCCCATTGGGCTTTCGGTCAGTGTGTGTGTTTACCCCCACCCCACCCACAAAGGGAGGGACACCTACTTGAGACGGCTTAGGGTTTGGTGATACTTAGCTAACAAGAAGGATCCTCCTCGCTTTTATTTATTTACTTAATGAATTCTCGGAGAACCATTGAAATCAATGGAGGGAACTCCAACTTTTAGAAAGCCTAGAATGCGCCTGCCTCAGTTACAACATTTCAATCATTGAAATCAACAAAGAGTCGTCGTTTTCTTCTTCGAGGTCTCCTCCTCCTCATCAACATCGTCAATAACATTAACCATACAAACTCTCTCTCGTCGGATCCAACATTTATTTAACATAAAGAGTTATATATATTTATATATACATCATATAAATACAGATATAATATAGAATGACTTTTAACCTTCACACCAACTCATCACTTATAAAAAAAGATCACATTGGTTTGAACATACTCCCAGAATATAGGGTGAGACGCATCTTAGATTCTCGATTCATGTGACAGAATCTCTCATGTCATAATATTATCCCATCGCATGGCTTAATAGGAGGTTTATTATCTATCTATCTATCTATCTTTTTTCTATTAAAAATTTACTCTACTTCAGATCAAGATGTCTGCTACAGTAAAAAAAAAAAAAACAAACACATTTTAGCATCACATATTATGTCTGGAGTATCCATGTTAGACATATGCAATACTTTATTTTATATTAAGAGAGGTCCCTCGCTTGAAAACAAACCAGGATCGAAAGAGACGAGACAGAAGAAGCATCAATGAAACAACAAGAATAATTTAATACATCAAATAATTTCATAAAAAGACACATGATCACTACCTTTAACCAATACTCTCTGGCTTATATGCTGCTCCTCGTGCACTCATAGGGAGAGCATCTTAATAGTTTAGACTCATGACATTTAAATATATTCTTATCTAGATTATGTAACATAGATTAATCAAACTCTAATCTTAACATCTCCTAAATCAATAAAACTTTTATTACCATTATCTTAATACTCTCCTATAATTGTAATATATATAATTATGAGTTTGTAATATATATAAAATCTCTAATAGCATTTGCGATAGATCGAGTTTTCGGAGTGATAATCGTAGGCTTATCAAGAAAATTTCTTTCTCCAAAACGATTGCTTGGGTGTTTAGTGGATATATCAATACATATTTTTGAAATATATGAATTCTTTATCCTTCGTCTTTTCGAATCAAGTCTTGCTTCTCTCAAAATTTATAACTCGGAGCAAACTTATATCTTTAACAAGTTTCAACCGAAGATCATACCTTTCTTGTTGTAGCTTCTTTTGAGGAACCGAGTAAAGTTTCTCAGAAACATTAAGATAAGACACTGAATTCGTAGAACATATATTATTTTTATTTAAATCTAACTCAACCTTGGCGTTAGATTTTAACTAAACATTAATTCTACGAGGTTCAAATACTGATTAATAACTAACGACATCATACAACTCAACATCCAATGCTATAATATTATCGTCTGAGCTGATGTCAACTTCTGAGCTGAATTTGGAAAGATAAAAAATCATCTTTCTCGATCTAATCATCTATGTCTCTACAAGCATTGAACAATTTAAAATATCACCATACTTCAACTTGATCACAAAAATCCAATTCGTCGGATGCATCATTAATAGATTAATATAAACAAAAAATAAATAAATTTTCAGATTTATCATCATCTACCCCTACAAAATTAGATTGCCGATGCTATCTATCTTTTTAAATAATAAAATCTTTTAATGTGACCATACTTTTTGTAATAACAATACTGAATATTTCTCTTATAGATTATAGCTTGATTGTCACCTTTAGTGTCTTTTATATTCAGTCTACTCTAATGTAAAGAACTAACCAATTCACTAACATGTAACTTAGAGATAGAAACAACTATATGATTATTATACTCGTCTAAGGTTTCTTAAAATTTTTAGTAATTTTTTAATCAAAAATTAATTCACTGTATCTTTTCATTTGATCGATTGTCTCCATAACTCTCGTAAAGTATACTTATATTTTTTTCACCTTTATTCATAAATAATTCTTCGAGGTGTTTGGAGTCTAACAGTCAATACCTTGGAGTTGACATGATATTCTTGTTCAGAAATCTCTCATACCTCCATAGAATTTATTGTAGTAAAAATTCAGAAAAAAATAATCTCATCAACTCCTTGTCGAAGGGAATAAAGGGCATGCAAATCCTTTTATTTGATCTTCTTTAATGGCTTTAGCTACGTCATAACCTTCTTCGATATTCTTAAAAGATCTTTTCATCTAAACCAAGTTTTTATCTTCATACTTCATGTCAAAAATTATCTTTTTTAAAATTTAGGATCGACAATGACAAAGATCTAACGACGACACATGTACTACTATTGCTCGTCATCATAAATAAAAGAATATCATGGCTCTCTCTGATATGACTTGTCGTCGTCGAGAATTAGGATTGAAAAGAGAAGAGACAAAGAAACAAGTATCAATGAAACAACCAAAAATAATTCAAAACATTAAAAAAAAAATCATTGAAATATCTGATTAGAGCCCTCAAATAATACTCTGTAGTTCATATATTGCTCCCCTCTTAATATAATGTGTGGTGGATTCATAAGAGGATACCACACCCCTCTTTATACTATAGACTTATTACACTTGGACATATTAAATAAAACTCATCATAATTTTATCTAGATTATGGAATATAAATAAATTAAATTAATTTTATCTTAATATCTTCTAAATTAATAAAAATTTTATTAGCATCATTTAATACCCTCAACTTAACAAGGGATAATGGCAAGAGCAAAACCTAGAAAAAAGGAAGAGAGAGAGAGAGAGACCCGCTCTTCTCTTAAAGCAGGAAGAGATCCATCCTATATTCCCCCAAAGACACCAAGAAAGTGAGTGATAAAATACTCTAATCGAGAATCATTTTTTTCCTCTACTTAAGGTACTCTTGCATGATAAAAACATTTTCTAATTTGGCAGTAAAAGGAGTCATTGTTATTGGTCTCAATTTTTTATTTTGTATGTTTTACATAAGGAACTTTGGTGCTCGAATGGACTTATTCTCTGGACTCTTCTTGAGTGCCACAAATCCCCAGTTCAATATAATATAATATAATATAATATATATATATATATATATATAGTAGATAATATTATTGATCATGTATAATACATATATAAAATAATATATTTCACCATCATAAATTTTATATATTATAATTGCTAAATGATATACTATTTTCTAACAAAAGGTGTTAGCTAATTTAGTCCAAAGTTATGGGTTTAAATCCTATCTTCATCACTTACTTTTTGTATATTAAAAAAAATTTCTTTCGATAAATTAATTAAAACTAAGATTAATTTTATATAATTTTAAATAAACTAGTTAAGTCAAATCTGGGTTGGACTAATGAGAAAACTATTAATTTTAAACAAATTTGTTTGATTCCTCAAGATTTTTCATCCATTCCTTGAACACAATCACACTTGTTGTTTCTCTCCCTTAGTAGTCAGTCCAATCTTATCATATGTTTATTTATTTTATTTAATTTTTGTATATTTATGATGATCTGATATTATTATTAGTCAGGAATTAAGTTTGATTTGCTTAAGCCATGTGATAACAATTCAACCTTGTGTTTCGCTGAGAAAAGAATATTAGTTGATCACACAAAGCAAACTGTTTTGAATTGCTTGGCATGAAGGATGCTTAATATATGGTTTTTGTCTTTGAGTTACAGTTCAAAAACACTGTACCATTAGAAAACTTAATTAAATCGGTGATGATTTTTATGTATTATGATCGTATGAGAAAAACATGCAATCGAGGGACTTTAACCCTTTCCACTAATGATACTTACATTTAGTCCATTAAACACGTATTGGTATCTATCTTAAAATTCTCTAAGAGGGACAAACTACAAAACTGTAGAACTAATTTTGTTTTACTTATTACTTCATCCAAGTTTACTAATAGGTGAATCCAAATGAGCCTTTTTTTTTTTACTTGTAACAACTAAATTTTGCAAGGAAAAACATAATGAGGTTAAATTATCAGTTAGTTATATTCTGTTGATTATTTGTAGCATGTAGGATTAGAATCACATTATTATTATTATTATGTGAAAAATTTTAATATCAAGATCGAAATCAAATCACGATTAATCAAGATTTATGCTGTGTAGAAAGGTTTTTATCTCTCTTTTTATCTTTTAGAGAATTAATGAATTAGGGACTAAAGAAAATTAAGAATAGAATTATTATTTTAATAATTGATGTTTCCTCCTCTCTCTCTCTCTCTCTCTCTCTCTCTCTCTCGTCTTCTTGTAAGTGGGTGGTGGCAGAGTTTGTAGAACACGATGATTAAAAAAGTTTCCTCCCAAAAATATCATCACGTCTTTAAAGAATTCTATTATAACTATATATATTTTTAATTGACTAACTAATGATCATAGTTAAAATGTAATTATATTTATAATATATATATATATATATTTTAATCTAATTAATTAAATATGATGATATAATAATCTACCATCACATTCCTCGAAAATCAAAATCATTTAAGTTTCGCTTCATCTCACAACAAAGGACGATGAGTTGTGTTGGAGATTCCAACGTACTCTGAACCGAGAGAAGTGGACATGATCGAACGGTGTGGTCAAGAAGGGGTCAAAATTGAGCACATGCCGCAGCCGCGAGATTAAAAGATTGGTCGTAGTGTGTGTATGTGTGTGTCTCCTTGCATGATTATTAAATTGACGACATTATGCCGCTATATAGAAAATGGTCGGTCGGTCGGGATAAGATGAAGAACAAATCAATTAGTGCTGGGAACTATTATTGACCACGTGCTCGGCAGCACATCTTTCTTCTCTTGATTTCTGCTTAATTCACTATCACAAGATCCTATTTATAAGTCTAAATCAATAGTTTCCTACTCTGATCGAACATAAACTTCTACTCCAACTCTAATCGTGAGGTTCTTGAGTTGCCATCCATCAGCTGCTCTTCCGTGGGATGGTGGGTAATTCAAAGTAAAGTTTTAGGAAAATATTTATACGTGAGAAAAAAAAGATTGAAAGAAGATCAATGAATAATCAAATAATGGGATATAAAGATAAATAATTTTTTTATATGAACAAATACTAGCATATCATAATGTACAACAAAATTAAATGGAATTACAATCAAATAGAACAGTAAGATATACACTAGGTAAAAATTACTAGAGATAATCTATTATAATAATAATGAATATATAAATTTCAATCTCTTACCCAAAACCCTAGCAGTAATCACAAAAGAATAACTGGGATATAAGGATCACGTCACTGTACATAATATCTAAATCATCCTTAATTCTCCCCAAATAATCACAGTAAGAATTTACTGTAGATGTGATCTAACCTGAGATGAGAACACTATTGGATGATTGACAACAGTCTCCTCCATTTCTTTCTGTAGATGTAATCACAATAATTATCCTTGTTTTTTTCTATTTCTTTCTCCTAGGATTTCTATCTTTTTCTTCTCCTTTTTGCTACTGCAAGGATCTCCTATATTGCCCTCTTTGCTATCCTATTTATGTCTTTTTCTGTCTCTTTTTATAGCCATCACACCCCCTTAATATAAATTAAGGTTAGATTAAGAGGGTGACTGATAAAGCCCACCTTGGGCTGAATATGGGCTGTCAGCCCAACAACCATCCCCTTTAGCCCATAAGGGAGGTTGTCGCATGACTACTCAATTTGAAGCTATATCGACTAACTATAGGCCTATCTTCTGTCTTTCTTTTGGTAAGTTCTTCATTCCATTTGGTAGTAGTACAAAATCACAAGTGTGGTTCTTCTGAAGAGCATCCATCTCTTTTTGCATAGCAACTAACCACTTCTCTTTTTGCTCACTTTCAATTGCTTCCTGGTAATTCTCTGGTTCACTTGCATTAGTAAGCATCAAATACTTATTTGTAGAGTATCTTCTGAAAGGTTGACGTTGTCTAGAAAATCTTTTCAACTGAGGTTCTACGGGAAGTTGCTCTCCAACTTCTTCTTACTCAACATGTCCTGCAAGTAGATCAACATTAGGCTCTACACTATTTTCCTACACATCTCCCCCATCACCCTGATATACTGGCGGAGTAATTGGGTCACAATCTACTAATCCTTCTACAGAAGTCTTGGCTAGCGTCTTTTTCTTGAAATCTTTAAAGGTTTGATCCTCAAAGAAGACTACATCTCTACTTCTGAACACCTTCTACTTTTTTGAATTCCAAAGCCTGTAACCAAACTGATCATGTGAGTAACCAAAAAATATATATTATTTAATCTTACCATCCAGCTTGGACCTCTCATTGTCTAAAACATATGCAAATGCACGACAACCAAACACTCTTAAATGCCTGTAGGAAACATCTTTCCCTAACCATATATGCAACATCACCATCTAGGGTTATACATGGTGATAAGTTGATCACATCAACTATAGTCCTCAAAGCCTCATCCCAAAACCTTTTGGGTAGCTTCGCTTGTGAAAGCATACATCTGATCTTTTTCATGATGTGGTTCATCCACTCTGCAATTGTATTTTGCTGAGGTGTACTAGGAACTGTCATCTCATGTTGGATCCCATGTGACTTGCAATAATCATCAAATAATCCTGTATACTCACTACCATTATATGATCTTATGCATTTTAATTGCCTTTCTATCTCCCTTTCAACCATGGTATGAAACTCTTTGAAGATATTAATCATCTGATCTTTGATCTTCAAAGCATAGGTCCAAACTTTCTTGAAAAAAAATATATATAAAAGTGATAAAATAAAGTGCACCACTTATACCAGAAACATCAACAGATCCACAGGAGTTTTTGTCCTCAAATGACCACATACATCTGTATAAACACGATCAAAGGCATATATTTTTCTAGACAAAGCAGGACTAACAAATGAAACTCTATGTTGTTTACTAGCTAAACAATCAATACAAGTGTTCAGATGTGTACCTCTGAGGTCTAGCAATACCTCTTTCTTTGAAAGAGCTTGCAGCCCCTTCTCGCTCTTGTGTCCCAGTCGCCTGTGCTATAACTCTATGCTGAAGTCTTTCTCTGTAGCATTTAACTGCTCACCACAAGCTTTGGCCTACAACCTATATAAGGTGTGATATTTCTTTCCACTAGCTATAACATGAGAACCCTTACTGAGCTTTTATTGCCCTTTGTGAAATCAACTGTCATAGTCTTTATCGTCTAGTCTTCCAACTGATATTAAATTCAATCTCAAGTCAACCACATGCCTCACATCTTTAAGCACCAACTTACAGCCAAGATTGATCTTTAAATGGATATTACCCATGCCATTGATGTCTATTGTGTCATAGTTGCCCATCTTGATAACACCAAAATTTTCAGACCTGTATGTAGCAAAAACCTCCCTCCGTGGTGTAGCATGATAAGAAGCACCTGTGTCAATCACCCACTCAAGATCCTGACACACAAAATAAAAGATATCATCAGAAGGAGACAAAATAAAAAAATCACCACCCTGCACTGTAGCTGTAGTATTATCCTTTGACTCTATAGACTCCACTTCTTTTCCCTTTTTATTGTTCTTCTTAGGTTTCTTATATTAGTTTTTGTAATGTCCTTTCTCACTACAGTTATAGCAAACAATATCTTTTCTTGATCTTGACTTACTCCTACCCATGCGTGAACTGCTTGTAGACTTTGACATTCCTTTGTTCTCTAAGATAAGTGCCTGTGAATCATTCTGAGATGTTACTGAATTCTTTCTTCAACTCCTCATTCAACAAACAACTTGTTACTTGACTCATAATGACAACACCATCTGGCGCAGAATAACTGAGGGAAACCATTAGTGTCTCCCAACTTTCTAGTAATGAATTGAGAAGTAACAATACTTGCAACTCATCATCAAGAGACATTTTCATAAAAGATAATTGGTTAGTAATACTCTGCATTTTATTCAAATGCTCAGCAATAGAAGCACCCTCTCTATATTTTTAGTTCACAAGTTTTCTGATAAAAAAAACTTTATTACCAGCTGTTTTTTTTTTCATAGAGACATTCCAATTTTTTCCAAAGAGAATATGTTGAACTTTCAGTAGAAACATGGTGAAAGACACAATCATCAAGCCACTGTCGAATAAACCCAATTGTTTTTTTATCTAACTTCTTTCACTCATCATTTGTCATAGTTGTGGGTTTTACATTATCCCCCTACAAAGGTACATAAAAATCTTTGCAATACAAGAGATCTTCCATTCTTGGTTTTCATATCATGTAATTTTTTTCCATTTAAACTAATCATGCGAGAAACATTACTGGCCTCCATGTTCAAATATAAAATTAAATCACTACAACCTTACTCTCATACCAATTGATGGGATATAAAAAGAAATAAATTTTGTATATGAACAAATACTAGCAAGCCATAACACATATCATAATTAAATGGAACCACAATCAAATAGAACACCAAGATATACGTGGAAAACCCCTTCAATATGAAGGGTAAAAATCACGGGACAAACTAGAGATAATCTACTATAATAATAATGAATATACAAATCTCAATCTTTTGCCCAAAACCCTAGCAACAATCACAAGAGAATATCTGGGATACAGGGATTATGTCACTGTGCTCAATATCTAAATCTTTCATAATTCTCCTTAAGTAATTACAGTAAAAATCCACTGTATATTTGATCTAACTTGAAATAAGAACACTGCCGGATGATTGAGAACAGTTTCTCTATGTTGTCCTTATTTTTTTCCCCTTTCTTTCTGATTGGATTTCTATCTTTTTCTCCTCCTTTTGTTGTTGCAAGGATCTCCTCTTCTACCCTCGTTGCTATCCTATTTATGCCTATTTCTCGTCTTTTTATAGCCACCACACCCCTCTTAATATAAATTAAGATTATATTAAGATGAGATGAGTTATGGGTTGATAAATCCCATCTTGAATTGAATATGGACGATCAACCTAACATGTTTTTCTCATACGATCATAATACATAAAAATCATCACCAATTTAATTAAGTTTTCTAATGATACAGTATTTTTGAACTATAACTCAAAGACAAAAAATCATATATTAAGCATCCTTCATGCCAAACAATTCAAAACTTCTCGGGTGCCCAAAGTGACAATATAACTTCGATTGCAACAATTTGCTTTGTGTGATCAACTAACATTCTTTTCTTAGCAAAACACAAGGTTGAATTGTTATCACATGGCTTAAGCAAATCAACTTAATTCCTAACTAATAATAATCATCTAATTATTTTTATTTAAATTAATCATACGAGAAATATTACTGACCTTCATATTCAAATATAAAAATTAAATCACCATAACTTTACTTTGATACCAGTTGATATAATATAAAGAGAAATAACTTTTGTATACGAACAAATATTAGTAGATCATAATACAACAGAATTAAATGGAACCATAATCAAATAGAACATCAAGATATATATGGAAAACTCATTCAATGTGAAGGGTAAAAATCACGGGATAAACTAGAAAAAATCCACTATAATAATAATGAATATATAAATCTCAATCTATTGCCTAAAACCTTAGCAACAATCATAAGAGAATAACTGGGATACAAGGATCATGTCACTGTGCACAATATCTAAATCTTTCCTAATTATCCCCAAGTAATCACAGTAAGAATCTACTGTAAATCTGATCTAACATGAGATGAAAGCACTACTAGATGATTGAGAACAGTTTTTCTGTGTTGTTCTTGTCTTTTTTCCTTTCTTTCTCTTTCTTTTTTTTTTTTTTTTGTCTTGTTCTCCTCCTTTTATTTGGAATCCCATGATTGTCAAAAACTATCTCCTTAGTATCTCTTTTTTTATAATCATAACACCCCATAATATAAATTAGGATTAAATTAAGAGAGGATGAGTTATGGGCTGATAAAACCCATCTTAAACTAAATATTGGCTCTCTGCCTAACATCCAACCAACAAAGATAATAATCGATCAGATCAACTAACATATATTACTATCTTTGATCTATAATAACTTATGTTTTTGAGTTATATTATTAATACCCGATCCTATGTAGTATTTCATCCAGATTTATTATATACTAACATGGCATTGAAACCGAGATTAAAATAATCTAACATATAGTAGATCTCTTGATAAGAATTAAAATAATCTTACAAGCCTCTGTCCTTCTCTCCACCATCATTTATGGCTTCTTCAAATGCTTCTCTCTCTCTCTCTCTCTCTATCCGTGTTCCATGCTCCATGCTCCATGCTCCATGCTCCTAGCAAACACACATCACATGGAGTTGTGCAGACAAGAAGTGAGACTCGGCACTTCCTCTCTCTTTTTTGCCTCCCATTTGGAGGAATCCCTTCGCAGTTTCTCCGACCTCTTTTCCCAACCACGACCAAGTGTCTCACAATTGTTCTCTCGAGCGATGCTCCCTCCCATGGTGGCTACCACTTGTCGTCTTGATTCCCCTTCTGCACCTGCTTTCCTAGCTAATAAACTACTCGAGAAATGCCACTTCCTTCTCTCGACATCTATTCCCGTGGCCAAGTGTCGTCGATGGTATACTTAACCGAATCAGATCTAACCTAATGATCTAATTAATATAGAAAACCGATTTTAATTATTGGATCAGATGTGTTAAGAACTCGATTTTGAGTTTCATAAAAACGAACTAGTTTTGTAATATGATAAAATTACTTAAATATCCTTAAGTTTTTTTTTATCATTTATTTAAGAGGATATTTATGTCAATCATAAAGTAATTAGGATTGAGGTTGAGAAATCAATTAAAATCGATATAATGTTGATTGATTGATAATTATTTTTTATATAAAATTTTAATATATATATATTTAAACTATTTTTATTATTTTTAATTAAACATACTGATCTTACTAATTGATCCATCGGTTCCACAAGTGATCAAAGGCTCAATCGAGTCGCTTCTTGATTCGATTACGATAATATAGCTATCAAGATTTCATTTCTTCATTACCTTTATATAATTTTTTTATTATCAAAAAATCAAGAAATTAATTATGAATACAAATATATATTTTTTAATCTTAATAATATTATATTCCCTTTTTCAAATTGATTACGAGAGTATTGTAACTCTCGCACATTGTCCATTATTTACGTGGAAAAACACTGCCTCTTCAAGAAATGAGATTCACATTGAGGAAAAAAAAAGAAAAAGGCATTTTGTACTTAACATCACAAACCCCCACATACAAATCCAAAATTAGGGTTTAACACGACCCTAAAAAAGGAATTGCCGAAGATGAGATGAGGGAGGGGGCTTTGGTTAGGGAAAACAAATATGGGAATACACAGAGTCGGAAGGTGGCAGGCACAGTCAACCCAGAATCGGAATCCCACCACGCTCCGCTTATGCGATCCATGTTTGCAATGCACTAACGACGACCACAGCCGTCCCTCCAATTGGCAACAAAAGGTGGCCCTCCGTTCATCATTTACACACGCATATATCGGATATATCCTTCCAAGTGACTGCTTTATGGTCGTCCCCCATCCATGCATTGGTGACCAAAATAAAAAGTTGGACACACACAAAGCAAAGTTGTAGGACTACAGCTGTGTATATATATATATATATATATATATATATATATATATATATATATATATATATATATATATATATATATATGTATATGTTTATTGCTCTAAGTACTGATAAGTATATATATATATATATATATATATATATATATATATGTTTATTGCTGTAAGTACTGATAAGTATATATAGCTTCTAATACTTGGTAGATGTGTCGTGGTTTCTGATCTCAGTCCTCTTGGGCTATAAGAAACATGGGAAGTCAATGCCTAAAGTGTCTTTGGCATTTGAAGAACACTAACGGGTTGGGGTCAGATACGTGAGGCATGCAGGTGTGAAGGAAGGCGTGAAGTGGTGCTAGTGAGAGAAAGTGCAAATGCTTGTCTAGTGTTTCATCTACACGCAACATTATTCATTTTTTCAGCTTCAAGCGAGTTATATAGAATATTACTTTAGAATTGTATAATAAAAGTTATTTGAATGATCGAGGTGGCCAACTTGATTTCAGTTCAAGATACGAGCTCCTATAACACTCACTACATGATGACAAGAGGAAGGGCAAAAGCAAAAAAAAGTATGTAGGATTTGATAAAAATCAAGCTTCATATAAGTTGAATGGAGCTTCAACGGAGCTATGTTGAATGGAGCTAGCTATGTTAAATGATTACACCATAGTTTCTTTCCTTTTTACTTTTAATACTTGTGTGTGTTAACTAGGGATGAGAGGGGTATTTACATGCTTTAAGTTGATTTAAACTTGAAACCTAAAAAGGTCTCATCCAAGGTTTCCTGGGTATTGACGGTACTATCATCGTTCCTGGATGGTACTATCGTCGTAGGATCTGGTACTGAGTGGTACCACCACCGAACAGGGGTGGTACCATCGCTGGCAGCATTATTGCCGATAGTACCACCGCCCAAGAATCCTGGGGTGCTGTTCCCCAAGCGGTGCCATTGTCGGCCAGGGTTTCAGTACCATGGTTGGGCTTTGAATTTGACCCAAACCAGTCCAACATCGGGCCCAGTTGACCCCTAACAGAGTTGATGAGATTACCTCCTAATCCTAACTATAATTATATGCTAACTACGATTCTTAAGACATATTCTAAGTAAGATAAGTCCGATTTCTTCCGGTGAGCTTCCGTCGATCTTCCGACGAACTTCCGACGATCTCTCGGTAATGTTCCGACGGACTCCTAGCAAGTTCCTGGACTTCACGATGATCTTCTTGGCGAGTTTTGATGAGCTTCTTTGACAAGCTTCAAGACTTCTTGGTCAATTCTGGTAGAACTTTTGATGAACATCCGGACTTCCAACGAACTCTCGAACTCCCAACGAAATCACATCCTTGACTCCGGGACTTCATTTTGCTTTATGCCTTGCTATCGTAGTTAATCCTACATATGTAAAAACATACTTCGATCTAAACAATTAATACTAAGCATTAATTATGTTGTTCGGCATGTTATTGGTCCATCAACGCTTCGTCCGATTCTTCGGTGCATCGTCCTCTCTTGCGACCTATTACCCAATCGACCAGTTAACTCCACAACTCCGATATCCTTGGTGCAATATCAGCTCTTCTTGGCCCGATGCCCGAATCCATGGCCCGAAGCCTTCTGTCGATACGTTGATCGATCCTCTGGCCCGACGTCCAATCTTTTGACATGTTTTCCTCCGGCCCAACATGATTCTTCCTGCTTTAATTGTCTCTCCCTGATCGAAGCATCCTACGTCACTCAAAACGTATGATTTAAGATTCAACAATCTTCCCCTTTTTTATGATGACAACCAATTGATGACGAAGTTAACCTTAATTCCCGGAGTTTAAATAAACTCCCCCTATTAATATGCCATATTGATAGAACATTGAATTCAAGCTGAATTCATATCATTGCAAATTTCATCATGAATATTTACAACACGTCATCATGGATAATATGATCATACTTCCCCCCATTTATCATCAATAAAAAGAAAAAGTTCCAACTATCAAGTGTTTGGACATAAGTTCAAATTATTGCATGAAAAACATAATATCAAGTTTTATCATCATGCAATTTGTAAGCTAGAAAATTTAGCAAGTGTTACATCTGCTACTCATAGGTGCCCAATAAGCGAATCACGTGAGTGATGACACGTGTGACTTAATATAGAATCTTTGCTTATTATATTTTGGCATATATCACTTTATAACTATTGCATAAATGCATACATATATTGTGATGTCCTTGGATTTGTGCAATGGGAATCGGATCGTGATGAGATCACGATAGTGAGATCGATTCACCTTTAAACACATATCCTAAATAATCTCGGTCATAGGTTACTTTCGAGAGGGATATCGTGATAACCTTAGATCGGTGTGTCTTTGTATACCCGTCCATATGATGGATGCAAATTGGTCTCATAGTTGCTTGTGGAATGAGTTCACTTTGATTGATCCGCTTACGGAATCTTTGGATGGTTGATGATGCCTTATTGTCGACACATTTCCGTAGTCCTAGTGGTGTATCTCGGTCCTTAGACTTGAGACACCAAGGATGTCTGTATGAGTGCTCCACTCTTTGATACCGGACTTATAGGTTTGGCTGTCCCCGGATCTAGTATAGGCCGGTCATTGGGAGTGGTAGTCGACCTTCACGAGGGCTATTGAGTGTCGATAGAGGATCATCCACTCTCGGCGTCATGAGAGGAATATTACATGTATTCTTGGTCGGACAAATCCACGGGCAGGTCATTCGGGATGAGAGAAAAAGAGTTCTTCGGAGAATCCGATTAGAGCTGAGACTTCGAGAAGAAACAATGTGTGGGTCCGACAACACCATGCTTGATATATACGGTCTCTGGTATATTAGATGGATGAGGGACTACGGTACACCACGTAATTGAGGACAGGCGGTCCCCCACATCGTCTGGGGACTACTGGCGTAGTGGCCTAGTACGTCCGTGTAGTCGATGAGTCAGTGAATTATTACAGAGATAATAATTCACCGAGTTAGAAGGAGTTCTCGACAGTATGACTCACGGCCAGCTTCGATATTGGGCCTAGAGGGTCACACATATATGGTAAGCATTGCGATGAATAGAGGTTGAATATGAGATATCCGACGGAGCCCTTGTCTTATTCGATGCAGATCCAATACCCACTAGGGGAGGACCCATTAGGGTTTGACAGGGGACCTCTATAAATAGGAGGGATTCAGAGCCCCATGGGCTAGAGAGCTTTTGTTTGCCTTTTCCTATTCTCCTCTCCATCTCTACCTCAGAGTAGGTCTCGAGTTTTGAGGAGCGTCGTCGCAAACCTACTGTGTGGATCACCGCTAAAGAGGGGGATGCTTGTGTTGGGAAATCATTGGGGGGCGACATCATATGCTCAGCGGAAGAACAAGAAAACAAAAATCCCCGATTCCCCAAAGGATGTTCGTCGTCGTGCGAAGATTGGTGAGTAAAAATCCGCAAAAAAACAAAACTGCGTATAGAGATTGTGTTACCTAGGGAGATCGTATATCCCTGTTTCCTTGCAGATCCTTAGGAGAGGGTGAAGGAGGTCAAGCGTCCTCCTCTCTAGCGGTGATCCACCACAACAGGGGTTGCGGCGACCCTCCTCAAAACTCCAGGCCTCCTCGGGTGGGGAGGAGGGAGAATAGGAAAGGCAAGCAAAGACTCTAGCCTATGAGGGTGTGAATCCCTCCTATTTATAGAGATCCCGTGTCAAACCCTAATGGGTCCTTCCCTAGTGGGTATTGGATCTGCATCCAATAAGACAAGGGCTCCGTCGATATCTCATATCCCAACCTCTACTCATCGCAATGCCTACCATATGTATGTGACCCTCTAGGCCCAATATCGAGCCGGTCGTGAGTCATACTTGTCAAAACTCCTTCTAACTTCAAGAATTATTATCTCTGTAATAATTCACTTTCACTCATCGACATTGACGTCTTACTAGGCCACTACGCCGTAGTCCCCCCCGATCTGAGGGAATCCAATCCATTGGACCTGTCGTCCTCGCCACTATGTACCTATAGTCCGTCATCCATCTAATATCCCGTAGACCGTATATCGAAAGCATGGTGTTGTCGGACCCCATACGGTTTCTACTGAAGTCTCGCTCTAATCGGATTCTCCTGAGAACTCTTTCTCTCTCAACCCGAATGACCCCGGCTAGGGATTTGTCTCGAGCAAGAACACATGGGATATTCCTCTCATGGCGCCGAGTGAATGATCCTCTATCGACACTCAATAGCCCTCGTAGGTCGACTACCACTCCCAATGACCACTGTACTAGATGCTCGGGACAACCAAACCTATAAGTCCGGTATCAAAGAGTGGAGCACTCATACAGGACATCCTTGGTATCTCAAGTCTAAGGACCGAGATACACCACTAGGACTACTGGAATCATTTGTCGACAATAAGGCATCATCAACCATCCAAAGATTCCGTAAGCGGATCAATTAGTGAACTCATTCTCCAATGAGCACTGCATCAGTATCCCGAGTGTCCCTACATGAGCAGCTATGAGACCACCAGATCCATCATATGGACGGGTATACAAACACACCGTCTATCCGGTTATCACGATGTCCCTCTCGAGTAACCTATGATCGAGATTATTTAGGATATGTGTTTAAAGGTGAATCGATCTCATTATCGTGATCTCATCACGATCCGATTCCCATTGCACAAATCCAAGGACATCACAATATATATATGCATTTATGCAATAGTTATAAAGTGATATACGCCAAAATATAATAAGCAAAAAAGATTCTGTATCAAGTCACACGTGCCATCACTCACGTGATTAGCTTGTTTGGGCACCTATGACTAGCAATCTCCCACTTGACCTAAAAGCCAATCACCTATGTGTTGCGATCCCCATCGGACCCACATGACGCCAAAGACAAAATGAGACAACGGCTTTGTCGGTGGATCTGCAATGTTATCTTCGGATGGAACTCTTTCCATTGCTACATCTCCTCGGTTCTGATCTCTTTATAAGCTAGAACCTCCTCGAACACTTCTTATGAGACCCGGTTCCCTTATTTGAGTAATCACCCCATAGTTGTCGCAAATATAAAGGAAGTCGACTTGTCGCTATTCAGATATCGACTCCCAAATCTGTGATGAACTTCTTCACCCGAGACTCCTCCTTTGCTGCATCTAATGCAGCAATGTATGTACCCTCTCGTGGTCGAAGTCGGCGATGGTATCTTGCTTGAAACTCTTCCAAAGACACCTGCTCCTCCATTCAAGGTGTACACATACCCCGAATTAGACTTGCTATCATCGACATCGGACTGAAAACTTGAGTCGATTGTAGCCTTCAACCTTAAGGCTATTACCTCCATATACTAGTAAAAGATCCTTAGTCCTTCTCAAGTACTTAAGGATACACTTTCTTGCTTTCGGTCTCCAAGCACGGATCCGCTGACACCGCTCGTGACACTTAGAGCATGCTATATCGGGCCTAGTACATAGCATGGCATACATGATAGACCCTATTGCTGAGGCATAAGGTATCATATCCATGTTAAGCCCTTTCTTCGGAGTCTTTGGGGACATATTCAGTAAGCGATATCCCATGTCTCATCGGTATGAGACCTCTCTTGGAATTTTCCATGCCAAACCTTTTGACAATAGTTTCTATGTACTGATCTGGACAAGCCAAGCATCCTCTTGGATCTATCTCTATAGATTCTAATCCCCAAGATATAAGATGCTTCCCCTAAGTCCTTCATGGAGAAGTGTCTAGATAACCAAGCCTTTACTGTTGATAGCATTCCTATGTCATTCCCAATGATGAGGATGTCATCCACATATAACACCAAAAAGGTGATAGCGCTCCCACTTACCTTTCTGTATACACAAGGCTCATCTTCGTTTTTAACGAAGTCATAAGATCTGATTGCCTCATCAAATCTTATGTTCCAACTTCGGGAAGCTTGCTTTAGTCCATAAATGGATTTAAGCAACCTACACATCTTATCTGGGTAGTTCTTGGACACGAATCCCTCAGGTTGCATCATATACACCTCCTCCTCGAGGTTCCCATTGAGGAATGTGGTTTTCACATCCATCTGCCAGATCTCATAATCATAGTGTGCTGCAATAGCCAATAGAATTCTGATGGATTTTAGCATTGCTACGGGTGAAAAAGTTTCGTCGTAGTCAACACCTTGCCTTTGATGATACCCCTTAGCCACTAGCCTTGCTTTATAGGTCTCTACCTTTCCATCTACTCCCATCTTTTTTCTTAAAGATCCACTTGCAACCGATGGGTACAATACCTTCCAAGCATCAACTAGGTTCCAAACCTTATTGTTGTACATAGAATCCATCTCGAATTCATGGCTTCTTTCCACTTCCCTGAGTCTATACTCATAATAGCCTCCTCGTAGGTCTCGAGGATCAATATCCTTTACATCCTCTGCTCTAATATGTCCCACATATCTCTCGGGAGGATGGGATACTCTATCGGACCTGCGTAAAGTTGATACTTGTGTATTAGGTACCAAAACGCACTTCCGAGTAGAGTGGTGCTTGAGCTTGGTTCTCCAACCTCCTCTCAATTCTATCATTCTCCCACCGCCTCTCGTCAAGAATGTGTTTCTTCTCAAGGAACACTTGCTCTCTTAGCTACAAAGACCTTTTGGTCCTCGAGATGATAGAAATAATACCCACAAGTTTCCTTGGGGTATCCCATAAATTTGCATCGCTCTGTCCTTGATTCTAACTTATCGGGGTTGTGTCTTCTAACATGGGCAGGGCAGCCCCAGATCTTACCGACTTAGTTGGAACTCTGTTCAGAAGGTAAGCTGCGGTTTCTAGGGCATATCCCCAGAATGAGATGGGTAGGTCAGCGAAACTCATCATGGACCGTACCATATCTAATAATGTACGATTTCTCCTTTCAGAGACACCATTGAGCTGAGGTGTATAAGGAGATGTCCATTGGGATAATATCCCATGGTCCTTGAGGAACTGAGTAAACTCTGTACTTAAGTATTCACCTCCTCGATCTGATCGAAGAGTTTTGATACTCTTTCCAGTCTGGTTCTCCACCTCATTCTTATACTCTCTGAATTTTTCAAAGGCCTCAGACTTGTACTTCATTAAGTACACATATCCATACCTTGAGAAATCATCAGTAAATGTAATGAAGTAGGAGTAACCTCCAATGGCATGAGTTGACATGGGTCCACATATATCACTATGTATGAGTTCCAACAACTCATTGGCTCTCTCTCCAGTTCTACTAAATGGAGATTTGGTCAGTTTTCCACGAATGCAAGGCTCACAAGTCGCATATGACACATAGTCGAATGGATCTAGATATCCATCATTTAGCAACTTTTGAATCCTTCTTTCATGGATGTGACCCTAGCCTACAATGCCACGGTATGCCTTTGTTCAACTCATCTCATTTCCTTTTGGACATATTTACATTCATGATATGTGGAGTGGTGTCTAACATAAATAAACCATTATGCAATGTTCCTTTTTGTGATGATCTTATCATCTAATAATATCGAACAACCATTGTTCTCAAAAACAAATTTATATCCACTAACTGTTAAACATGAAATGGAGATAATGTTTTTGATAATAGAAGGAACAAAATAACATGCATCTAATGCAATAAAAGCTCCACTAGGCGGATGTAGGGTGACCTCACCAACACTAATACAAATAACTTTTGCTCCATTACCCATCTTGAGGTCCATCTAAGCCTCTCTCAGAGTCTCCTAGGCCTTGCCGAACCTACAACGAATTGCATATATGATAAGCACTACCAAGATCCAATACCCATGTGTTATCATAAGAGTCCCACAAATGGAGACTGATCATGAATGTACCTGAAGCTTCATCAAGCTTTTGTTTCGCCCTTTCTGCAAGGTACTCTTTGCAGTTTCTCTTCCAATGCCCATCTTTACCACAGTGGAAGCACTGGCCTTTGTCCTTTGCTGGGTCTTTCTTAGCAACCTTTGCTTTACCTTGTTTGCCCTTGCCCTTTCCCTTCTTAAGAGACTTTTCTGCTTTCCTTTTCTTTTTGGTCTCACCAGTGTAGAGAACTAACTTCTCTTTCTTAATAGTACTCTCTGCCTCCCTCAACATATTTAGGAGCTCTGGGAGAGTCACCTCAAGCTTGTTCATATTAAAATTCATTATGAACTGTGAAAAGGAATCTGGTAGGGACTGAAGCACAATGTCCACACACAAGTTATCCTCTAGGACCATTCCTAGACCTGTGAGTTTCTTTATCCACTCAATCATCTTTAGGACATGATTCTGAACCGGTGTCCCCTCACTCATCCTAGCGCGGAAAAGGCTCTTGGATATCTCATATCGTTGAGTCCTTCCCTGTTCCTTAAACAATTTTCGGACATGTAGGAGAATGGATCTCGCATCCATCTTTTCATGTTGTCTCTGTAACTCTAGAGTCATAGAGCCCAACATATAGCACTGAGCAAGAGTGGAGTCATCAATGTACTTCACGTGGCGGCGATCTCATCCTCGCTTGCCCTTTCTTCAAGCGTAGGCATCACTATATCAAGGGCGTACCCGATTTTCTCCACTTTGTGAGAACAATTCTCAAGTTACGGAGCCAATCCGTATAATTTGGACCAAGTAAGGCGGTTGACATCAAGTATGCCACGTAAGGGATTTGAAAACGACATTTTCTCGAAAATAAAGATGTAGCGTAAAAATGAATAACATGCAGATTTTGCAAGAAATAAACTATCAAGATATGGACTTCTATCTTAATATGCTCCCACTATTTTACTAACGAGTCACGCGACACCCTCGGATTTTGAAACGTAAGTCTCCAAAGCCGGACTTCTAGTGGGGATCGAGATCCAATCAATCGTCTTAGTGTAACCTCGAGGGACTCGACCAATCACACTAAGCCTAAAAAGGTAGGCAACTCTCCTTGTGATTCCCGTCCCCGTTTCGCCTCCGAATCACCATGGCCTCGAGGGACTCGACCAACCATGATGCTTTCGGTTAAGTCAACACCTTCGTTACAAGATGAGTCCGGATTTGATGATATACCCTCGAGGGACTCGACCAAGCATACCATGTCCTCAGTCACCGGTGACATCTCTATGTCGTAAGCAAGATAGCGAATCGCGATATAGGTGAGTCTCGAGGGACTCGACCAACTCAACCTACACCGAATCGGTTCCTACCATAACGATGGAAGGCCACGTGGGTCAATCTAATCGCGCCTCACGTTTACCGAATTTAATATTATCGAGAGATGTTTCTATAATTTGGTCTCCTAATATGACATGTCACACATATACATATTTAATATATATCTACATCGCATGCAAATATATATACATATCTAGTATGTGTATAAGCAATCACATCGATGATCATGGACCACAACCTAATATGATTAGGCCCGAGCCAAGAGGCCTAATCACTCACATCAAGATCTATGTGTGCAAATCGGTGCATCTCCATGCTCGTGATCGTCCATCTCGTCCTCGCTTGCCTCCGCGACATCTTGATGCATCTCCATGTATCACGATCGTCCGTCTCGTGGGTCCTTCTATCGCATCCACGCCTCCAAGCGCCTCCTCATGTGATTACAACTTAATCATAGGCACGCGGCCCGACAATAAACGAAAATATAATGGAGGTTCGCAGACCTCAATAATAATAATCACAAGTACACACATCACACGGTCCATGATCATCCGTCCACACATCATACATCACATGTATAAATAATCATCATCATGTAGGACTACTAGATAATAATAAAAATAATAATCAACTAAACCTTTTAATTAATTAATATTTGTCCGAAATCGGGGACATGTAGGGAATTTCTCAATTCCTAAGGGTATTTTCATAATTTGGACAAAAATAGAAACTGAATTTCTCAAATTCACAGGGGCAAAACGTCCTTTTGCCCAAAACCCTAATTCCCTCTATCGATGCCGCCGCCACCTCACTTGGCCGGGCGGCGGCAGGCGGGGCGAGGGGGCAGCGTTTCTTGACATGAAGCGCAGACGCCATTGGCGCGGGCCGGGCGCCGGCCAGGCGGAGGCGGTTCTTCCCAGCAATTCACCGCGAAGCGGTGCTGCCACGGCGTCGCCCTTCTGGGGGGGTTTTGCCGTTGGGAGCAGCCATGACCCACGGGCGCTGCCACCGCTCATGGTGCCTCTCCCATTGTTGCCGCCCATGCCTCGCTCATGGGGTTAGCGACCATAGCGCGCTTCTACCATGGGTCGCCCCCCCGGGCATAAAACCTACTACAAAGCAGACCGGCCGGTTAATTGTTACGAGCACAGGCGTTTAGCATATCTTGCCGGCCGTGTTTGTGGTGCTACATGGCCACGACCGCGGCTCACGCTTCTGGTGTGGTGGTGCGGGCATGCGATCGAGGGTAGCAACTGTTGCTGCCCTTCCTCGCTTTTGCGTCAACGATTTTGATGTCAATATTCTTCCTAAACACAGCACACGCAGTTCAAAACCAATCATTCGCACGAACAACCTGGCTCTGATACCACCGTTGGGAAATCATTGGGGGGCGACATCATATGCGCAGCGGAAGAACAAGAAAACAAAAATCCCCGATTCCCAAAAGGATATTCGTCGTCATGCGAAGATTGGTGCGTAAAAATCTGCAAAAACACAAAACTGCGTATAGAGATTGTGTTACCTAGGGTGATCGTATATCCCTATTTCCTTGCAGATCCTTAGGAGAGGGTGAAGGAGGTCAAGCGTCCTCCTCTCTAGCGGTGATCCACACAGCAGGGTTGCGACGACCCTCCTCAAAACTCCAGGCCTCTAAGGTGGAGAGGGAGAGGAGAATAGGTAAGGCAAGCAAAGACTCTAGCCTATGAGGCTGTGAATCCCTCCTATTTATAGAGATCCCGTGTCAAACCCTAATGGGTCCTTCCCTAGTGGGTATTGGATCTGCATCCAATAAGACAAGGGCTCCGTCGGATATCTCATATCCAACCTCTACTCATCGCAATGCCTACCATATGTGTGTGACCCTCTAGGCCCAATATCGAGCTGGGTGTGAGTCATACCTGTCGAACTCCTTCTAACTCAAAGGAATTATTATCTCTGTAATAATTCACTTTCGACTCATCGACTACTTGACGTATTTGAGCCACTCACGCCAGTAGTCCCCGCATTTATCTGGGGGAATCCAATCCATTGGACCCGTCCTCCTCGCCACCATGTACCTATAGTCCCTCATCCATCTAATATCCCGGACCAGATATCGAGCATGGTGTTGTCGGACCCATACGGTTTCTACTCGAAGTCTCGCTCTAATCGGATTCTCCCGGAGAACTCTTTCTCTCTCAACCCGAATGACCCCGCCGTGGATTTGTCCGAGCAAGAACACATGGGATATTCCTCTCATGACGCCGAGAGTGGATGATCCTCTATCGACACTCAATAGCCCTCTTAAGGTCGACTACCACTCCTAATGACCAATTTACTAGATCCGGGACAGCCAAACCTATAAGTCTGGTATCAAAGAGTGGAGCACTCATACAGAGGACATCCTTGGTGTCTCATGTCTAAGGACCGATATACACCACTAGGACTACGGAATCACTATCGACAATAAGGCATCATCAACCATCCAAAGATTCCGTTCGTGCGGATCAATCGATGAACTCATTCTCCAATGAGCACCTGATTGTATCCTTAGTGTCCCTACACAAGCGACTATGAGACCAGCTGCATCAATCATATGGACAGTATATGACAAAGACACCCGCCTGTCCGGGTTATCCGCGATATCCCTCTCGAGTAACCTATGACCGGGATTATTTAGGATATGTGTTTAAAGGTGAATCGATCTCACTATCGTGATCTCATCACGATCCGATTCCCATTGCACAAATCCAAGGACATCACAATATATGTATGCATTTATGCAATAGTTATAAAGTGATATATGCTAAAATATAATAAGCAAAAAGATTCTATATTAAGTCACACGTGCCATCACTCACGTGATTGGCTTGCTGGGCACCTATGACTAGCAATCTCCCACTTGACCTAAAGCCAATCACCTATGTATCTGATCCCCATCAGACCCCTATGACGCTCAAAACAAATCTGAGACAACGGCTTTGTTAGTGGATTTGCAATGTTATCTTCGGATGGAACTCTTTCCAGTACTACATCTCCTCGGGTCACGATCTCTTTGATAAGGTGGAACCTCCTCAGAACATGCTTAGATTTCTGATGAGACCTAGGTTCCTTTGCTTGAACAATCGCTCCGTTGTTGTCGCAATATAGGGAGATCGGCTCTTCGCTACCCGGCACGACTCCCAAATCTGTGATGAACTTCTTCACCCAAACTCCCTCCTTTGCTGCATCTGATGCAGCAATGTACTCCGCCTCTATGGTCGAGTCAACAGTGGTATCTTGCTTGGAACTCTTCCAGCACACTGCTCCTCCATTCAAGGTGTACCCATACCCTGAATTCGACTTGCTATCATCGACATCAGACTGAAAACTTGAATCAGTATAGCCTTCAACCTTAAGGCTATTACTTCCATATACTAGTAAAAGATCCTTAGTCCTTCTCAAGTACTTAAGGATACACTTTACTGCTTTCTAGTGCTCCAAGCCTGGATCCGCTTGATACCTGCTCGTGACACTTAGAGCATGCGTTATATCAGGCCTAGTACATAGCATGACATACATGATAGACCCTATTGCTGAGGCATAAGGTATCATATCCATGTTCGCCCTTTCTTCTGGAGTCTTTGAGGACATACTCGTAGAAAGCGATATCCCATGTTTCATTGGTATGAGACCTCTCTTGGAATTTTCCATGCCAAACCTTTTGACAATGGTTTCTATGTACCTGGACTGGGACAAGCCAAGCATCCTCTTGGATCTATCTCTATAGATTCTAACCCCCAAAATATAGGATGCTTCCCCTAAGTCCTTCATGGAGAAGTGTCTAGATAACCAAGCATTTACTGTGGATAGCGTTCCTACGTCATTTCCAATGATCAGGATGTCATCCACATACAACACCAAAAAGGTGATAGCGCTCCCACTTACCTTTCTGTATACACAAGCCTCATCTTCGTTCTTAACGAAGTCATAAGATCTGATTGCCTCATCAAATCTTATGTTCCAACTTCGGGAAGCTTGCTTTAATCCATAAATGGATCTAAGTAACCTACACACCTTATCTGGACAGTTCTTGGACACGTTGTATCATATACACCTCCTCCTCGAGGTTCCCATTGAGGAATGTGATTTTCACATCCATCTGCCAGATCTCATAATCATAGTGTGCTGCAATAGCCAATAGAATTCTGATGGATTTTAGCATTGCTATGGGTGAGAAGGTTTCGTCATAGTCAACACCTTGCCTTTGACGATACCCCTTAGCCACTAGCCTTGCTTTATAGGTCTCTACCTTTCCATCTACTCTGATCTTTTTCTTAAAGATCCACTTGTAACCGATGGGTACAATACCTTCAGGCGCATCAACTAGGTTCCAAACCTTATTGGAGTATATAGAATCCATCTCAGAATTCATGGCTTCTTGCCACTTCCCGGAGTCTATACTCATAACAGCCTCCTCGTAGGTCTGAGGATCAATATCCTCTAAATCCTCTCCTCTAATATGTCCCATATATCTCTCAGGAGGATGGGATACTCTATCAGACCTGCGTAAAGTTGAAACTTGTGTATTAGGTACCTGAACAGACTCGGGCTGTAGAGTGGTGCTTGAGCTTGGTTCTCCAACCTCGCTCAATTCTATCATTCTCCCACTATCTCCACCAAGAATGTGTTCCTTCTTAGGGAATACTGCTCTCTTAGCTACAAAGACCTTTTGGTCCTCGAGATGATAGAAATAATACCCATAAGTTTCCTTAGGGTATCCCACAAATTTGCATCGCTATGTCCTTGATTCTAACTTATCGGGGTTGTGTCTTTTAACATGTGCAGGGCAGCCCCAAATCTTAACAACCTTAAGATCAGGCTTCTTCCCTTTCCATATCTCATATGGTGTAGACACTACCGACTTAGTTGGAACTCTGTTCAGAAGGTAAGCTGCGGTTTCTAGGACATATCCCCAGAATGAGATGGGTAGGTCAGCGAAACTCATCATGGATCGTACCATATCTAATAATGTACGATTTCTCCTTTCAGAGACACCATTGAGCTGAGGTGTATAAGGAGGTGTCCATTGGGATAATATCCCATGGTCCTTGAGGAACTGAGTGAACTCTGTACTTAAGTACTCACCTCCTCGATCTGATCGAAGAGTTTTGATACTCTTTCCAGTCTGGTTTTCCACCTCATTCTTATACTCTCTGAATTTATCAAAGGCCTCGAACTTGCACTTCATTAAGTACACATATCCATACCTTGAGAAATCATCAGTAAATGTAATGAAGTAGGAGTAACCTCCAATGGCATGAGTTGACATGGGTCCACATACATCACTATGTATGAGTTCCAACAACTCAGTGGCTCTCTCTCCAGTTCCACTAAATGAAGAGTTAGTCAGTTTTCCACGAATGCAAGGCTCACAAGTTGCATATGACACATAGTCGAATGGATCTAGATATCCATCATTTAACAACTTTTGAATCCTTCTTTCATGGATGTGACCTAGCCTACAATGCCACAGGTATGCACTGTTCAACTCATATCGTTTTCTTTTGGACACATTTACATTTATGATATGTGGAGTGGTGTCTAATATAAATAAACCATTATACAATGTTCCTTTCATGATGATCTTATCATCTAATAATATCGAATAACCATTGTTCTCAAAAACAAATTTATATCCACTAACTGTTAAACATGAAATGGAGATAATGTTTTTGATAATAGAAGAAACAAAATAACATGCATCTAATGCAATAAAAGCTCCACTAGGCAGATATAGGGCGACCTCGCCAACAGCTACTACAGCAATTTTTGCTCCATTACCCATTTTGAGGTCCATCTCGCCTCTCTCTAGTCTCCTAGGCCTTGCTAGAACCTGCAACGAATTGCATATATGATAAGCACTACCGGTATCCAATACCCATATGTTATCATAAGAGTCTGACAAATAGAGACTGATCATGAATGTACCTGAAGCTTCATCAAGCTTTTGTTTCGCCCTTTCTGCAAGGTACTCTTTGCAGTTTCTCTTCCAGTGCCCATCTTTACCATAGTGGAAGCACTGGCCTTTGTCCTTTGCTCGGTCTTTCTTAGCAACCTTTGCTTTACCTGGTTTGACCTTGCCCTTTCCCTTCTAAAGGGACCTTTCTGCTTTCCTTTTCCTTTTGGTCTCACCAGTCTAGAGAACTGGCTTCTCTTTCTTGATAGTACTCTCTGCCTCCCTCAACATATTGAGAAGCTCTGGGAGAGTCATTTCAAGCTTGTTCATATTAAAATTCATTATGAACTGTGAAAAGGAATCTGGTAGGGATTGAAGCACAATGTCCACACACAAGTTATCCTCTAGGACCATTCCTAGACCTGTGAGTTTCTCTATCCACTCAATCATTTTTAGGACATGGTTCTAAACCGGTGTCCCCTCAGTCATCCTAGCGCGGAAGAGGCTCTTAGATATCTCATATCGCTGAGTCCTTCCTTGTTCCTCAAACAATTTGCGGACATGTAGGAGAATGGATCTGGCATCCATCTTTTCATGTTGTCTCTGTAACTCAGGAGTCATAGAGCCCAACATATAGCACTGAGCAAGAGTGGAGTCATCAATGTACTTCACGTAGTGAGCGATCTCATCCTCGTTTGCCCCTTCTTCGGGCGCAGGCATCACTGTATCAAGGACGTACACAATTTTCTCCGCTGTGAGAACAATTCTCAAGTTACGGAGCCAATCCGTATAATTTGGACCAGTGAGGCGGTTGACATCAAGTATGCCATGTAAGGGATTTGAAAGCGACATTTTCTGAAAATAAAGATGCAGCAGAAATGAATAACATGCAGATTTTGCAAGAAATAAACTATCAAGATATGGACTTCTATCTTAATATGCTCCCACTATTTTACTAACGAGTCACGCGACACCCTCAGTACGTGAAACGGAAGTCTCCGGTAGACTTCTAGTAGGGATCAAGATCCAATCAACGTCTTAGTGTAACCTCGAGGGACTCGACCAATCACACTAAGCCTAAAAGGTAGGCAACTCTTGTCGATCACAACTCCTTGTGATTCCCGTCCTGTTTGGCCTCCGAATCACCATGGCCTCGAGGGACTCGACCAACCATGATGCTCGGTTAAGTCAACACCTTCGTTACAAGATGAGTCTGATTTGATGATATACCCTCGAGGGACTCGACCAAGTATACCATGCCCTCAGGTCACCGGTGACATCTCTATGTCGTAAGCAAGATAGCGAATCGCGATATAGGTGAGTCTCGAGGGACTCGACCAACTCAACCTACACTGGGAATCGGTTCCTACTTATAACGATGGAAGGCCACGTGGGTCAATCTAATTGCCTCACATTTACCGACTTAATATTATCGAGAGATGTTTCTATGATTTGGTCTCCTAATATGATATGTCACACATATACATATTTAATATATATCTACGTCGAATGCAAATATATATACATATCTAGTATGTGTATAAGCAATTACACCAGATGATCATGGACCACAACCTAATATGATTAGGCCCGAGCCAGTAGGCCTAATCACTCACATCAAGATCTATGTGTGCAACGGTGCATCTCCATGCCCTGTGATCATCCATTTCGTCCTTGTCGGTTCCGTCGACATCTTAATGCATCTTCATGCATCACGATCGTACGTCTCGTGGGTCCCGCTATCGCATCCACACTGTTAGGTTCGGAGTAGCACTAAGAGGGGGGGGTGAATTAGTGCAGCGGATTAAAACTTTGGTTTTAAAAAAAATCTTTCGTATGATAAGAGCGGAACTTGACAAGCTTAATCTTGAAAGCGTATTCTTAAATATGCGCAGCAAAAGTAATAAGGAACTAAAGCATATAAGAAGGTTTGCAATAATGTAAACAGCAATAATGAAATGCAAACCAAGAATCACGCCGATTTTAGAGTGGTTCGGTCAAATGACCTACTCCACTTGTGAGGCCCCTCTTCGATGAGGCTCCCACCTTCCACTAGCAAGTCTGTTGAAATGGAAGGGTAAATACCCCTCTTACAACTCTTTACAAGCGATTCACTTTCTTACAGATTTTCGAGAAGAGATGAGGTGAACACTAGCAAATTGAAAAGAAGACAAGCTAATAATTTTCTAAGACCTTTCTCTCAAACTCTTGCTGCTCAAAAAGTTGTTATCTCAGCTGAGATTTGAGGGGTATTTATAGGCCTCAAGAGGATTCAAATTTGGGCTCCAAAATTTGGGCTCCAAAATTCAAATTCTCTTTGGGTTCCCGATGTTGGCGGTGCCACCACCACCAGCCAGTGCCACCGCCCAGGCCTTCAGGGTGTTTGGGCGGTTGCAAAACCCCAGCCCAGAGGTGTCACCGCTGGCTCTCCGTTCACTTGGTTTGGCTTACTTTTTAGCCCAAACCAAATCTGACTTTGGCCCCATTGGCCCCTAACCAGGATATAGGATTATCTTCTTAATCCTAATCCTAATTACAAGTGAACTACATAACAAAAAACACATCCTAAGCAATTTATTAACCCATGAACGTCAAGTCTTGTTCCGGCGAAGCTTTCCGACGAACTTCTTCCGACGGGGTCCAAACACGCCCGAACTTATGATGACTTTAATGAGTAGTTGAGACTTCTCGGTGATCTCTGCGAACCTCCGACGATCTCTTCTTCGGCGAACTTCCAACAGGTTCCCCGGATTTCTTCTCGATTGTTTCCCGCAAAGATCTCCGGCGATTCTTGGGACTCTTAAACGTTCATCGAACTTCGACTCGGTATACTTGCTTTGTGTTTTCTGTTTATCGTAGTTAATCCAGCAAGACACACTTAACTCAATAATATGGATTAGATCAAATAACCCATCAATTTATTTTATCATCAAAATCCGAGATTCAACAATCTCCCCCTTTTTGATGATGACAATCAATTGATGACGGAGTTAAACATAACTCCCCCTATCTATATGCCATATTATGAGAAGATAAAAAACACTTGAATTCCATCCCATTGGATTCAAGCATAACCCGATAAGTTCTAACCGTAGAGCTTATCGTGATCCTCATTAAACAATAGTGAGTACAAAACTTCTATGAAAATCATAAGTTAAATGAAAAGGGACGAATTTTACTACGACAGAAGATAAAGATTTTCAATATAAATTTTATGATTTAGATATAAGGCATGTTTTCAATATGATCAATCAATCTTGTGATATTTTCAAAGATTTTACAAGGCATATAAGTCATTCATATCACACAAGTTTTTGTAATCCATATAAGTCATGCTATCATTATGGTGTAGGTCATCACTTCTCCCCCTTTGTCATCAACAGAAAGAGACAAGCCATCGAATTGATGATCATAAAAAATAGCATTTAAAAAGGTTTATCATTCAAATTTTCCAAAAATAGTTTATCCAAAAGAAATCATGCAGATCAAAACAGTAGTAGTTATCTAAAAGGAAGGATCAGTTATCGTTTAATCGATGACAAACTTTGAACTTGTTGTTAAAAAACAACGAGAACAGAATAAAAAAGATACATCAGTTTAATCCTTAGGAGGTAATCCACAATGCTGATACATGATATCTATTTTTTTCATTCAATTGTCGTAGTGTCTTCAAAATTTCAACTTGTTGATTTTGAATTTGTTCTTCTTTGTGATGTGATCTGAGACAGTTCCGCCATAATGCAATCTTCGAGGAGGAAATAGGAGCTGAAGGTGCTGCACCAAAAAACCACTAGGAGGAGGAGATTCATTTCCCATAAGAATTGGTGTTTCGGGTGTTCTATTGGTGGAGGAATTGGATCCGTCCTTCTAGGGCTGCCTAACCCATATGCCATTGCTAAAGGTGCACCTAAGTCTTTTCAAAGTGTTTTTTATTTATTATGTTATATCTATCATTTTGAATAGATTCTTCATCGGGTGGGATGCAAATGTCATAGGCATGAAGAAATCTAGTGATTAACCTCCCATATGGCAGCATAGTATCTTTAGCCATAATATCCTGCATGTGTTGCGAATTGAGTACCCAAAACAATTATCCCGACCGGTCATAATCCAATACATGGTACTCATCTCAATTTGACTTATTTCGTCAAGATGAAATTGTTTGGGGAATATGATGCTTGTGATAATGTGATGAAGAATTTTAGAGTTGAAAGGCAGTAAGTGTTCACAGCTCTTGGGTAGGAAGTCAAGGTTTGGATTTGCAAAGATTGTTTCTACTGGCTTCGGTATAGGTTACTCCTATTGAGTTGACGTCCCATTTACCTTTTAAAATAGCATCCTCTATCTTTTTTCAGTTATGCCAATTAGCTCACAAATGGTGCTGTCAAATATTCTAATGGGTGTTCCTAGAAGGTAAGTGCTTAGGCTATTATTGTCCTCATATAGGTTGGCATAGAACAATCTAACTAATCGCGGATAGATTGGTTCATCTAGTTGTAGTAGAGGTAGAGCTTTTAGGTGTGCAAAACACCTAATGGGATCTAAGTCTTCTAGTTCATCCAAATCAACGTATTTTCCCTTATGGATACCTCGTCTTTCAAATTTTGGAAAACTAAGGGCTACCTCTTTTGATCTAAAAAGATCATGGTCAAATGAATCTCCTTCAATCCTTTTTTCTTTTGATCTCTTAGGAGCCATTATCTAGACAAGATGATGATGAAATTGTGAAAAATAAGCAAGGGAAAGAGAAAGGAAAAGAGGGAATGAGATACCAAAAAGAGGGATTTCAAGTGTTACCTTATGGAGATTATGTTGAGAGATAGAAGGCTTGGACCACCAAGAATCCTTCTCCAATGCTTCAAAGAGGTAGAATGAGGGTTAGAGGAAATGGGAGAGGGTTTTGAGAGCTCTTTCTTCGGGTTGGGGGCGGTGTCACCGTCGGCCCTAACCCCTCGGGTTAATAAGGGTCGCTCGGTCAGTACCACCGCCAAACCGAGCGGTGTCACCGCCTGGCGCCCGAGCGCTCAAGCGGTGCAACCGCCAGATCTGGCGGTGCCACCGTTGGCATCCCGCGGAGGAAAGAAAAAATTTTTTCTTCCTCTCCCCCTTTTTTGTTTGCTTCCCTCAAGATAATAAGTTATACTTTAATAGATCATTTTGAAGTGAAGAAGAAAGAAGAAATCAAATCCACAAAAGAAAGGCAAAGGACGAGTCATTTTTCGTGAAGCTCATTTTAGGGACAATTTAACATGCCTAATTCCCTTCTAATGAATTCAAATTGATCTTCATTCAAGGCTTTTGTGAATATATCTGCTAATTGATGCTTTGTGTCAATGAATTCTAGAACAACATTATTGTTAAGGACATGATCGCGTATGAAATGATGCCTAACGTCGATGTGCTTAGTTCTAAAATGCTGAATTGGATTTTTAGTAAGACATATGGCACTAGTATTATCACATTTTATGGGAATATTTTTAAAGTGAATTCCATAGTCTTCCAATGTATTTTTCATCCAAACAACTTGTGCACAGCATGCACTCGCAGCAATATATTCGGCTTCCGCCGTAGATAGTGCTACTGAATTTTGTTTCTTGGAAGTCCAAGAAATAAGTGCATGTCCTAAAAATTGGTATGTTCCAGATGTACTTTTTCTATCTATCCTACATCCGCCAAAATCGGCATCCGCGTAAGCCATTAAATCAAATTTTTCAGATTTTGGATACCATAAACCTAAATTTGGAGTTCCTTTAAGATACCTAAATATTCTTTTAACACTTTTAAGATGAGATAGTTTAGGATTTGATTGAAACCTAGCACAAAGTCCTACACTAAACATGATATCTGGTCTAGTAGCGGTAAGGTAGAGTAGACTACCTATCATTCCCCTATATGTTTTTTGATCGAAATTTTTACTATTTTCATCCATATCTAACTTAGTCGCAGTACTCATAGGGGTGTTTATTGCTTTTGAATTATCCATATTAAATCGTTTTAACAATTCTAATGTGTATTTAGATTGGTTAATAAATATACCATCCTTAAGTTGTTTGATTTGTAATCCTAAAAATAAAGTTAATTCCCCCATTAAACTCATTTCAAATTCATGGCTCATAGATTTGGCAAATGATTCACATAATGACTCATCCGAAGAGCCAAAAATAATATCATCAACATAAATTTGCACAATAAGAAAATTATTTTTAAAATGTTTAATAAACAATGTAGTATCAACCTTGACTTTGGTAAAATTATTTAAAATAAGAAAGGAACTAAGCCTTTCATACCAAGCTCTAGGAGCTTGTTTCAAGCCATAGAGAGCCTTAGTCAATTTGAATACATGATTAGGAAGAAGAGAATTTTCAAATCCGGGAGGTTGTTCGACATATACTTCTTCGGAAATAAAACCATTCAAGAAGGCACTTTTGACATCCATTTGAAATAGTTTAAAATTATAACTACTAGCATAGGCAAGGAGCATCCTTATGGCTTCTAATTGAGCCACGGGAGTGAAGGTTTCTTCGTAATCGATACATTCTTCTTGGTTGAAACCTTTGGCCACTAATCTAGCCTTGTTTCTAACCACGATACCATTTTCGTCTTGCTTGTTTCTAAAGACCCACTTAGTACCAATGACTAAATGGTCACTAGGTCTAGGAACAAGCTCCCACACCTTGTTTCTCTCAAATTGATTCAGTTCCTCTTGCATTGCAATAATCCAAAAATCATCTTTTATGGCCTCGTCAATGCACTTAGGTTCGATTTGAGAGAGGAAGGCGGCATTAGCACAAAAATTCTTGAAAGAGGAATGAGTTTGAACCCCTTTAGATGTATCCCCTATAATTAGCTCCTTTAGATGAGCATCTATATACTTCCATTCCTTAGGTAAGGAAATTTCGGAAGAAGGTGCATCAAGTTTCTATTTTGAGGAGGGGGTTCATTTAAATTCAAATTATCAAAACCAAGATCATCATCAAAATCATTTTTCTTAAAATTTGAGACTTCATTAAAAACTACATGAATAGACTCTTCAATTACTAAGGTTCTTTTATTAAAAACCCGAAAAGCTTTCGAAACGGAAGAGTAACCAAGAAAGATGCCTTCATCGGATTTTGCATCAAATTTTCCTAAGGCATCCCTTTCATTTAAAATAAAGCATTTACAACCGAAAACTTTAAAATAGGAAATATTTGGTTTTTTGTTATTCCATAATTCATAGGGAGTTTTTGATAAGGAAGGTCTTATTAGGACTCTATTCATGATGTAGCAAGCCGTATTTACGGCTTCGGCCCAAAAATACTTAGGTAAACTATGTTCATTTAACATAGTTCTTGCCATTTCTTGTAGGTTTCTATTTTTTCTTTCAACTACTCCATTTTGTTGGGGATTTCTCGGAGTGGAGAAGTTATGGTTGTATCCATTAACTTCACAAAAATTTTGAAAGTCATGGTTTTGAAATTCGCCACCATGATCACTCCGAATTGATGAAATCATGAACCCTTTTTCGTTTTGAGTGAGTTTACAAAATTTAGAGAAACACTTGAAACAATCACTTTTGTGAGCTAAGAAATAGGTCCAAGTGTATCTAGAGTAGTCATCCACAATCACAAAAGCATATTTGCTTCCACCTAGACTTGTATCAATTGGTCCAAATAAGTCCAAATGGATCAATTGTAACGGTCTAGTGGTGCTAATTTGATTTTTTGGTTTGAAGCTTGTTTTTATTTGTTTCCCTAGTTGACATGCATCGCATACCTTATCTTTAATAAACTTCATATTCGGAATCCCTCGTACTAATTCTTGAGATGAGATTTTAGATATTGTTTTCATGCTTGCATGGCCTAATCTCCTATGCCAAAGCCAAGCATCATCATTTATGGCGGAGAAACACATTTCATTACTTAGTTCATCAAGATTGATGGTATAGACATTATTTTGTTTTAAAGCAATCATAGTCATGTTATGATTTGGTTTTTCAATAATGCACATATTTGATTCAAATCTAACGATATAACCTTTATCGCATAATTGACTAATGCTCAATAGATTATGTTTTAATCCATCAACCAAGAAACACATCATCAATGAAAAAACTTGATTTGTTACCTATGGTTCCCTTGACAATGATTTTGCCTTTGTTGTTGTCTCCGGAAGGTGACATAGCCTTCGTCCATGCTAGTGAGCTTGGTGAATTGGGATGGATCTCCGGTCATATGCCTTGAGCATCCACTATCAAGATACCATCTCTTGCTCCTAGCATGTGATGGTGTATGTTTCTACAAGAAGGAATTATTTTTAGGTACCCATTTACTTTTGGGTGCCTCAAAAACTAATCTAACTTGTTTATCATGTTGCATAGACTTGATCATGGTTCCTTTAGAAACCCAAATCAATTTGTTCGGACTAATTTTCTTGAATGGACATTGGTAAGTTATATGTCCATATTTGCAACAAAAGTTGCAATTGCTTTGATGTTGAACATGTAAGATAGGACCTTTAACGAAGGTGGTTGGATTTTGGTGAGTACTTCTCACAAATCCGATTCCACTCCTTTTAGGAACGTGACCCTTATTTGTAAGGATCATGTTTAAGGACTTGCTACCGACCTCGAATTTCTTCAAGGTGTCCTTAAGTACTAAGTTCTCATTTTGGAGAGTTTCTAAATTATGACATTTAACACATGGAGCTAGACAATCATGATATTCAGTTTTTAATTTATCAAAAGCACAAGTAAGACTATCATGCTCCTTTCTTAGCAATTTGTATTTTCTACTAATTGTCTTACATTCATCAAATAACTCATGGAAGGCATTTAATAATTCATGATAAGGTAAATCTGCATTAATTAAATCCGTTACCTCTTCTTCGAAGGCCATTAGGGCGTAGTGAGCAACTTGCTCGGTGTTGGACTCCTCTTCTTCGGATGTGCTTGAGTCATCCCATGTTGCCTTGAGCGCCTTCTTCTTTGGTGTTCTCTTTTTGGCTTGAGGGCAATCGTTCTTGTAGTGTCCTGGTTTTTTGCATTCATAGCAAATCACTTGGTCCTTCTTTTGTTCAAATTTATTTTTTGTATTATTTTTAAATTTGTTCTTCCTTAAATATTTTTTGAATTTTTGAGTCAAAAGTGCAATGTCATTGTCACTGTCCTCATCACTTGATGTTCCTTTCAAGTGGTCTTCTTGTGATTTGAGTGCCATATCCTTCCTGTTCTTTGGAAGGGGGTTCTCGAGTTCGTCATGAGCTTGACATGTCATTTCGTAGGTCATTAGAGACCCAATGAGTTCTTCAAGAGGGAATGTTTTAAGGTCTTTGGCCTCTTGAATGGCTGTAACTTTTGGATCCCAACTTTTAGGGAGGGATCTTAAGATTTTAGTTACTAGTTCAAAGTTAGTAAAATCTTTACCAAGAGTTTTGAGTCCATTGATGACATCCGTAAACTGGGTGTACATGTCTCCGATGGACTCACTTGGTTTCATTCGGAAAAGTTCGTAAGAGTGCACAAGAATGTTGATTTTGGACTCTTTCACTCGGCTAGTGCCTTCATGAGTGACCTCAAGAGTTCTCCAAATATCAAAAGTCGAATCACAAATTGAAACACGATTAAATTCGTTTTTGTCTAGTGCACAAAACAAGGCATTCATAGCCTTTGCATTTAAAGCAAAAACCTTCTTCTCCGATTCATTCCATTCGCTCATCGGAAGAGAAGATTTTTGAAATCCGTTTTCAACAATAGTCCAAAGCTCAAAATCCATAGAAATGAGGAAGATCCTCATCCGAGTCTTCCAATACGTGTAATCCGACCCATTAAACATAGGTGGACGTGTGATAGAATGGCCCTCTTGCATGCCGGAGTAAGTCATCTCTCTTGGGTATTAAACCAAATATGAGAGATAACCTTGCTCTGATACCAATTGTTAGGAACGGAGCAGCACTAAGAGGGGGGGGTGAATTAGTGCAGCGGATTAAAACTTCGGTTTTAAAAAAAATCTTTCGTATGATAAGAGCGGAACTTGACAAGCTTAATCTTGAAAGCGTATTCTTAAATATGCACAGCAAAAGTAATAAGGAACTAAAGTATATAAGAAGGTTTGCAATAATGTAAACAGCAATAATGAAATGCAAACCAAGAATCACGCCGATTTTAGAGTGGTTCGGTCAAATGACCTACTCCACTTGCGAGGCCCCTCTTCGATGAGGCTCCCACCTTCCACTAGCAAGTCTCTTGAAATGGAAGGGTAAATACCCCTCTTACAACTCTTTACAAGTGGTTCACTCTCTTACAGATTTTCGAGAAGAGATGAGGTGAACACTAGCAAATTGAAAAGAAGACAAGCTAACACTTTTCTAAGACCTTTCTCTCAAACTCTTGCTGCTCAAAAAGTTGTTATCTCAGTTGAGATTTGAGGGGTATTTATAGGCCTCAAGAGGATTCAAATTTGGGCTCCAAAATTTAGGCTCCAAAATTCAAATTCTCTTTGGGTTCCCGATGCTGGCGGTGCCACCGCCCAGCCAAGCGGTGCCACCGCCCAGCGCTCGGGTGCTGGACAGTGCAACCGCCCAGCCCAGGAGGTGTCACCGCCCAGCACTCGGGTGCTGGGCGGTGCCACCGCCTGGCTCTCCGGTTCACTTGGTTTGGCTTACTTTTAGCCCAAACCAAATCTGACTTTGGCCCCAGTTGGCCCCTAACCAGGATATAGGATTATTTTCTTAATCCTAATCCTAATTACAAGTGAACTACATAACAAAACACATCCTAAGCAATTTATTAACCGCGAACGTCAAGTCTTGTTCCGGCGAGCTTTCCGACGAACTTCTTCCGACGGGGTCCAAGCACGCTCCCGAACTTGTGATGACTTTAATGAGTAGCTGAGACTTCTCGGTGATCTCTGCGAACCTCCGATGATCTCTTCGGTGAACTTCCAACAGGTTCCCGATTTCTTCTCGATTGGTTCCGGCAGCATCTCCGACGATTCTTCGGACTCTTAAACGTTCATCGAACTCGACTTCGGTATACTTGCTTTGTGTTTTCTATTTATCGTAGTTAATCCTGCACACTTAACTCAATAATATGGATTAGATCAAATAACCCATCAATTGATTTTATCATCAAAATCCGAGATTCAACACACACTCCCGTTGTGACTCCTCATGTGATTACAACTTAATCATAGGCACGCAGGCCCGACAATAAACGAGAAATATAATGGAGGTTCGCAGACCTCAATAATAATAATCATAGGTACACACATCACACGGTCCATGATCATCCGTCCACACATCATACATCACATGTATAAATAATCATCATCATGTAGGACTACTAGATAATAATAATAAAAAATAATAATCAACTAAACCTTTTAATTAATTAATATTTTTTGAAATCAGGGACATTATAGGGAATTTCTAAATTCATAGGGGTATTTTTGTAATTTGGAAAAAAGACAGAAACTGAAATTTCTCAAATTCCAAGGGGCAAAACTATCTTTTGCCCAGAAAACCCTAATGCCCTTTCCCCTTTTCGCTGCTGCCGCAGTCGCCACCCTACCGGCGGCGGCTTGTGCGGCGGGGCGAGGACATTGCCCTCGCCTGCAGGCGGCATGCCCGCTGGCAACGCTGCCGTTGCGAGTGGGCGCCCCTTTCGGGCGCCGCCGCCTCCGCAGGCGATGCTGTCCCACCGGGCGACCGCCCCTGTGGGGGGTTTCGCCCGCGGGAGCAACGGCGGCGGGCGCCGCTACCCTGCGGTGCCTCTGCCCGTGGGCTGCCAGCCCCGCCGGCAGCAAGCCTGCTGCAAGCAGGCCCCCGGCCGGCTGTAGTAGACGCAGCCCCTGTGCTGCACGCACGCAGATCGAGGGCAGCAACTGTTACTGCCCTTCCTTGTTTTTACGTCAACAATTTTGACGTCAAATTTCTTCCTAAACACAACACACGCAGTTCAAAACCAATCATTCGCACGAGCAACCTGGCTCTGATACCACTGTTGGGAAATCGTTGGGGGGCGACATCATATGCGGAGCGAAAGAACAAGAAAAATAAAATCCCCGATTCCCAAAGAGATGTTCGTTGTCGTGCGAAGATCGGTACGCAAAAATCCGCGAAACATGAAACTGCGTATAGAGTAGATTGTGTTATCTAGGGAGATCGTATATCCCTGTTTCCTTGCAGATCCTTAGGAGAGGGTGAAGGAGGTCAAGCGTCCTCCTCTCTAGCGATGATCCACACAGCAGGGTTGCGACGACGCTCCTCAAAACTCCAGACCTACTCTGAGGTGGAGATGGAGAGGAGAATAGGAAAAGGCAAACAAAAGCTCTCTAGCCCATGGGGCTCTGAATCCCTCCTATTTATGGAGGTCCCCTGTCAAACCCTAATGGGTCCTCCCCTAGTGGGTATTGGATCTGCATCCAATAAGACAAGGGCTCCATCGGATATCTCATATCCGAACCTCTATTCATCGCAATGCCTACCATATGTGTGTGACCCTCTAGGCCCAATATCGAGCTGGCCGTGAGTCATACCTGTCAGAATTCCTTCTAACTCAGTGAATTATTATCTCTGTAATAATTCCCTCGACTCATCGACTACGGACGTACTAGACCACTACATCGTAATCCCCAGACGATATAAGGGAATCCAATCCATTGGACCTGTCTGTCCTCAGTTATCGTGTACCTATAGTCCCTCATCCATCTAATATACCGGAGACCGTATATCAAGCATGGTGTTGTCAGACCCACACGGTTTCTTCTCGAGTCTCGCTCTAATCGGATTCTCCCCGAGAACTCTTTCTCTCTCAACCCGAATGACCCTGGCTAGGGATTTGTTTGAGCAAGAACACATGGGATATTCCTCTCATGACGCCGAGAGTGGATGATCCTCTATCGACACTCAATAGCCCTCGTAAGATTGACTACCACTCCCAATGACCAGCTGTACTAGATCTGGGACAGCTAAACCTATAAGTCTGGTATCAAAGAGTGGAACACTCATACAGGACATCCTTGGTGTCTCAAGTCTAAGGACCAGATACACCACTAGGACTATGGAATCGCTGTCTGACAATAAGGCATCATCAACCATCCAGCATTTCGTAAGCGGATCAATCAGTGAACTCATTCTCCAATGAGCACCTGTACTGTATCCCTAGTGTCCCTACACAAGCAGCTATGAGACCAACTGCATCCATCATATGGACGGGTATACAGCACACCAGTTTGTCCGGTTATCATGATATCCCTCTCGAGTAACCTATGACCGGGATTATTTAGGATATGTGTTTAAAGCTGAATCGATCTCACTATCGTGATCTCATCACGATCCGATTCCCATTGCACAAATCCAAGGACATCACAATATATGTATGCATTTATGCAATAGTTATAAAGTGATATATGCCAAAATATAATAAGCAAAAAGATTCTATATTAAGTCACACGTGCCATCACTCACGTGATTGGCTTGCTAGGCACCTATGACTAGCAAAAGTACACAAGCATAGAGAGTTTTATAGTGAAAAAACACTACTGCAATATCTTTAGAATTTTCCTCCTTATTCCAACTTTAGAATTCTATTTAGAGAGGAGTGTGTGTGCTTGTCCGGGTTAACTCCTAAACCTGGTAAAAGGAGAAGAGGGGTGTAAAAGGTGATTGGCCTTCACCTATTGAAGGAAGGCCTCTTGTGGATGCCGGTGACCTCGTCAGAGAAGGAAGCTGAAAGTGGATGTAGATCATATTGAGCGAACCACTCTAAAATCTGATTTGCATTTTATTCTTGTTATTTACCTTACTGCAAATTGAATCTTTACATCCACTACTCTTTTACGTATGCTTTCAAAGTATTACCTTTACGAAACGATTTTACGTCGGAAATGGTTTTAATCGCAATGAAGTTTTTGAAGACATTATTTTACCGCTGCACTAATTCACTCCTCTCTCTTAGTGCCAACCCTGATCCTAACAAAGTCCAGGAGCTTGCAAGGAGTCCGCTGGAACATTGTCGAGAGTTTGTCGGATGTTCGCCGGAAGTACGCCGGATGCTCGCCGGAAGAGCAATTGACGCATTGGAACAAGAAGTGCTATAATTATATCTTAATTATCATAGTTAGAGCATGAATTAAGTTAAGATTAGGAGGTAATCTCAATAACTTAATTAGGGGCCACTTGGGCCCTTAATAGGGCTGAATTGGGCCGAATCGAGTAGCCAATTCAACCCCTGAAAACATGGCCAACGGTGGCACCGCTTGGAAAGCAGTGCCCCAGGTTATCTAGGCGGTGGAACCACCCAGACTGGGTGGTGGTACCACCGACAATGAATGCTGCTAGCGGTGAGACCGCCCTTGTCAGGTGGTGGTACCGCCTAGTGTCATATCAGCGATAGTAATACCGCCCAATAATAGCGGTGGTCCCGCCAGTACCCCGGAATCTAGATATGTAACACTTTTTGGCTCTAATTTTGAAGTTATTGTGGCCTATAAAAACCTCACTCTTTTCTGCATGAAAGGGCATGAAAGCATTGGCAAAATTTTGAATTCTTGAGTCTTAAAAGTGTTGTAAAAGTTAGAAAGAGTTATCCTCCTTCATCTCTTAGTCTTGTAACCATCCAAGAAAGAGGAGTGAGACTTGTAAGAGTTGTCTCCTAAACCTGGTAAAAGGTGAAAGAGCTGTAAAAGGTGGTTGGCCTTCGCCTATTGAAGGAAGGCCTTTAGTGGACACCGATGACCTCGTCGAAGGAGGAATCCGAAAGTGGATGTAGGTCACATTGACCGAACCACTCTAAATTTTGATTTGCTTTTCATTTATATAATTTACATTACAACAAATCTCCTTAATCTTCTCTTGCACTTTTACGAAAGCTTTCGAAACCATTTTCGTCGGAATCAGTTTTTATTGAAACAAAGACTTTTGAAATTGGAAAAATTTTCCACTACACTAACGTATATGGTAACTGAAATACTTCACATCCTTTGATTTTGAAATGATTATGTTCTTTTACTTATTATGTTAAAAAACTTTAAAATCAAAATAAAGAATAAGTCGTTTACAATAATTAATATAATTTATTACTTACAATATACATATCTATGTCTTATATTTTTCTGTTTTTTCATGTATTATATTTTTATATTTATAAATTTAATATATTATTTTATATCTACATTTATTGAACTTGTTTTTATTTTTTATTATCTTTTGTACTATTTTGTTTGTTATTATATATATATTTTGCTTCTATATACACATCAGGTGTCATTTATTTGGAATATAATGTTGTTTACCCTTTATGTTATTTTAATATCTATGAACCTGATACATTATATTGTAGGTGAATTTCTGAAAATAGTCTCTAATTTTGATTTTTTTTTCCCAATAGGGCGGCCTTATTTTTTAAAAAGATAATGTTAATCTTGGAAAACCACCGGGGTTCATATAGGATTAAACTAGATAAAAAAAAACTGATTTAACTTGAATCATTTTTTTACTATACATTGTACATTCTTGTTTTATATTTATCAATCGATACAACCTATATGATATTTCATCTTAAATCGCTCCTTATTCTATTACCTCTGACACCAAGCCCGTTGAGCTTCTATGTCGTCATTACCATATGGAGGGTTCTAGGGTTCGAGCATTTCCTGTTTTTAGGGTTCAAAACTTTTGCAACAACTAACATTTTTTGAGATAGAGCTTCAATATTTTCTTTAAGATATGTCTCCATTTCTATAAAAATATTTGCTACTAAATTTAAACTTTTGATTTATTGTGTAGCTAGTATTATAAGGTTACGTTGATGTTTACTATTCCAAATAGTGTGATGAAAACTTATTATTTTACTATCAATATTTTGAGCATTCTTTAAAAAATAAAATCTTTATCTAGAACAATATACTATTTTTGTCTTGTTTACTTCATTTACAACAAATTATAATTCATTCATTCAATATTCTTTCACATTTGAGCTTCTAAAGAGGTATGTAGAAAATTTCATCTAGATAAAAATTTTCTAATAGGTGATGAATTATTATTGAGAAAATTTCAAAAATAGTGAATCACACAAATGCACTATTCAATATGATCTCAAATTTTTAGAAAAACTTTGAATATGACACTTATGAACATATGTCACTAGTTTTCTATTTCAAAAAAAATTTTGGTATTTTTATGAATTTTTGAGCATATGAACAATGTGTCATTTTTTCTATTTTCTCCTCTATTTTTTCCGGTTAGATAATTTTTCATTGAATTATTAACTCTAAACCCTTTTGGCTTTATACATAAAATAATAATGTCATCAAATGCTTATTATACATGTAGAAAGTCCAAAGCAAATTGTAAGATTGTTGATTTAATCATACGTATACTTTTGTTTCTATAAATTCCTATTTAATTTATATTTAATTATTATTGATAATTTTTTAATTTCATCTTTGTAATTTTATTTATTGGTACTCATGGGTCAAGTCATTTGGATGATGAAGTGAGATTGAAAAGCCATTCTGGTTGGATAGTTTTAGGATGAATGAAGTTTTGTGGATCATTTTTATCACTTTCTCATGACACATACTAAATGTCGTCAAACAAAATCGATACAAATATCATCAAGGCAGTGTCACTCAAATATTATAAAGAGTACTTTATTTGGTCATTCCTTAAATATCCTTGATATATTTTATATTTAGTATATTAATATCATGTACTAGTAAAAGGTAGTTTGAGAATGATAAATTTTTTTTTTTGGATGAAGTGGAACTATCTTTTTTCGTGCCTAATGCATCTCTTTTGCTTAATTAACCCTTATAGAAGTCATTGATCTAAAAACATTTAGATCCTCAAGTTACCTTACACACAAGTATTATTTTCTTTGAATGACCAACTCGTAGGGATTTAGAAAGACTAATGGTAAATTTACATCTAAGTGATAATGAAAAATTAGTGATGGACTTTTGTCGAATATTTGTATTATATACTTTTGCCTGCATATTATTTTGTTAAAAGCAACTACAAATTATAATTGTCCTTAGTTTCTTGTTGACAATTTGGGAAATTTGAATAAGTATAATCGGCCAATAATTCATTTATTTCTAAGATGGTTCTAATAATAGGAGAAAGAATGCAAATATTCAAGAGTAATGATGCAAATATTGTAGGTAACATATGTATTCGGTGCAAAGTTTTCAAATTACTATATCCTCTTTTTTTTGTATACTATGATTTGATCCTAACATATATTTGAAATTTCATGGGGACAGTTTTATGAGCATGTCCTATGCTTTTAAGCCATTAAACGAAGTAGAATATATGAGATTATGGAAATGATATATTCCCATATTGCATTGCAAAATAATTAATAAAATGACATCAACATTATCATATGATGAAGTAACTTCCTTTGGAAAACTATCCTAATGATTGCTTTTTATTATTTGTAGATTATTGAAAAGCTAAATCCTTTGCTATGTGAGCCATGATTATATTCGTACAAGACACCAGATGTTGAGGTATCAACAGTTGAGGTACTAGCAATTGAGGAGCTATGCCAATTGTAGTTTTCTTTGATATAATTAGATAATAAATTTGTTTCTCATTTTGTAACAAGTAACTCAAACCTCTTATACATTTGCATGGATGATACCGGAGAAGATCAACCAAAGCTACATGAACCTCAATTGTCTAAATGTAAAAGTTGTAAGACATATCTTGAGACACTCAGGAAATTTGTGACATTAGTATGGAAAGCTGATGCAATTTGTAAAATAGTGTCCAAGCAACTTGAAAAACATTTGCATCAACAACACAATAGGCGGTTTGCAAACCTATAGCCTTAAAGCTATGAAAAGGAGGCCTTAAAAGCTTATAGTCGAGAAGAAATTAGAGAAGGTTAAAGAGTTGGACTCAAAAGGATTTGTTAAAGGCCCAAGTGAAGGCCGAACCTCAAAAAATAAGATTGATTATGAGAAGGAGATGATTGTAATATTAAAAGTAAGTCCTTAATAGTTTTTATAAAATACAAAAGATACTATGAAATAGGATATCTGAATTGAAATTATTTGATCTTCTAAAGAACTAAGAAAAGATGAAATTAGTTCAGATGTAGAAGTGATAATAATCTTATGCAAGCTGAAGTCCTTTTTATGAGTTAATATTCTTTTTTACTTAGAGCTTTATTATATGTAATTAGTTTTTTATTTGTCTATTAAATATAAGGTAACTGACCAAATTATTTGATTTCTTTGATGTTATAATTTATCAAAATAATCGGAAGATTTAGCGTATGTCATCTCAGCTTGAGTTGCTTCATAAAGTTCATAGATTTTAACAGTATGATAAATGGTGATATAATAGATGCATATGTCAATATTCTAATTATGAAGGCATATGCAATGGCATTCCTTGAAGAATCTTTTGTGCCATCAGTACTAATATATTCATGATTCGAGATATATTTAGCATTTAGTATTATTGATATTTTTCTTATTTAGTATAAAATTTTAAGGTTACTAACTTTTTTTTATTATTTTATAAATACTTCAATGTATATAGCCCTATAAAGCAAGCCCAATTAAATAATTTTTTAACCATTACATAATAAGAAAATGGAGCATTGGTACATTTGGTTGTTAATCTATCTATATAAGAAGATTTGAGGTCACTAAAATTCGATGTCCAATATAAAATATAAGATTAAAAGATATTATAAAGCGATAACTGTTCAACAAAGTCCTTTTAAATCCTTTGTCTCGATAAACAAATTTAATGAACATATTAAAGAATATGAGTGATGTGGATCTAGAATTACTGCATCCTAGAATTGCAACAATCATCAAATCAAAGGAACTGTTAAAAAAAATATAGCCTGTTTAAAGCAAGTTACATCATAAGTTACTATAAACATTATGAAATATCATAAACAATCTATCATTGATTAATTAACTAATTAATAACTTTTGCATGTTCAAGGAATGATCGGTCCATATTTCATTATGAAGTATATCAACCATTTTTTGTTTGAAATTCCTATGTTGTTCTTCTAGAGGGAAATGAAAGGGTTTCGATTACAAATTGTATGATCAATTTTGGATGACGAATATTTTTATGCATAATTCACTTCTTAGTTTCCGTAAGAGTTAAATGTATTTGGTCAAAATTATATACATGGCCTTGTAAATCCTACGCAATATAGAATGAATGAATGTTAGAGTACAGGTTCAGTTTTGTGGAGAATACAATTCTTCAAAAAAATTTAATATTTTGAAATTGAACAGATGATGAAAGTTTTGGCCATGTAAAGATGTAATGTGTATCCTATTGGTTAAATAGAATTGTGCAAATAATGGACATATTGTAGGAATTTTTTGACATTTTAATGAATTATTCAACATTTGAACTGTGTAGCCAACTTTTTCTTATTTTTATAGAAATATTACAGATCCATATAATGTTTATTAACATTTGAACTTCAAAATTGGTTTAAAACACTTGGTAAAAAGTTGAGTCAGAGAAAATATTTCCTAACATGTGATGCACTATTTTTGCCTAAAATTCAAAAATAGTGCATTGCATTGAAGGATTAGTCCAAATGATCTGAAATTTATAGAAAAAATTAAATTGGACTCGGATGCACATATGTCACTAGTTATCCCTTTTAGAGGTTTTTTTTATATTTTTATAAATTATTCAAATTGTGAACTCTGTCATTTTTTTTATTTTTAGCCAGTATTCTTTTATTTTTAAAGAAATATAATGGATCGATGTAATGTTTTATGACATTTGAACTTTTAAATTGGTTCAAAATGCCAAGTTAAAATTTGGGTTAGAGAAAATATTTCCTAATAGGGATGTACTATTTTTGCACAAAATCCAAAAATAGTATATTGAATAGAAGGACTAGTCCAACAAACCTGAAAATTTTAGGAAAGGTCTCAATTGGACCCAAATAGACATATGTCACTAGATTTCTATTTTAAAAATTATTTAATATTTTTTTGAATTATTCAGCTTGTGAATTATGTGGTATTTTTATTTTTAGTCAAGTTTTTCTCATTTTCATAGAAATATTATGCATCCATGCAATGGTTTTTGATATTTGAGATTCTAAATTGGTTCAAAATGTCAAGTAAAAAATTTGGGTCAGAGAAATTATTTCCTAATATGTGATGCACTAATTTTACTTAAAATCTAAAAAATAATACATCGCATAGAAGGACTAGTCTAATAGACTTGAAAATTTTAGAAAAAAATTTAAATTGGACTTGAGTGGACATATCTCACTGGTTTTCTATTTTAGGAATTTTTTGATATTTTTATGAATTATTTAGCTTATGAAATATGTGTTTTTTTTTTGTTAACTTTTTCCAATTTTCTCAAAAATATCATGGATACATGCATTATTTTTTAACATTTATGCTTTTAACTTGGTCTAAAATACCGAGTAAAAATTTAGGTTAGAGAAAATATTTTCTAATAAGAGATGCACTATTTTTGCCCCCACCCCCCCAGTGCATGGACTTAGATGAACACACATCACAGGTTTTCTATTCTAGAGAATTTGTTTGATATTTTTATGAATTATTTAGCTTGTGAAGTGTGTGTCGATTTTTATTTTTGGCCAACATTTTCCCATTTCCTCATAAATATTTGGTTGTTATTTTTGGCCAACTTGTGAATTATTTGGTTATTAGGATCTTAATAACACTAAGAGCGAGGGGGGAGGTGGTGAATTAGTGCAATAATATTTTTAACTAATTTTAAATCTCGATCGATAAATTAACATATTTTAGAAAATTCAATCGATCAAGTTAAGGTTGCAAATAAAGAATGAAACTAAGTAAGAAAAGTGCAAATAAAGAGAGATAAATCAATTTATAGTAGTTTGATCTCTCCGGTCTTTGTCCATTCATGATTCCTTTTCTCTCGAAGTTATTGACTTTCACTATTGATCTATTTTCCAATGGGCGAATATCAACTAATTGACACTCTTTTTATATAAGATATCTTATTTCCTATAATTTAAAATTATAACCAACTTAAGAGGAGGAGGAGATTTAAACTATACTTAAAATAAATATTTATAATATTTTTTTTCTCAAGAATAAATTCTCCATCATCTAAGCTCGAGTAGAGTATTTATAGGCCTTAAAAGGCTTAAGAATAAAGCCAAAAATTTAAATCCTTAAAATTTTAGGGGGGAGAGTGAATTAGTGCTTTCTAAAATGTTAAGATGATTTTAAAAATTTAAAACGATGAAACCATATCGAAAAGATGTTTTAACTTATAATGTGTGTAAAAGTAGTGAGCAAGTAAATTAGTAAGCAATAAAAATGAAAAATATAAATAGAAATGTAAACTGATTTATATTGGTTCGATTGTCCCGACCTACGTCCACTCTCTTTTACAATATACCTCACTCGTCCCTTATAAAACTTCTAACTCTAGGAAGAAGAGACTTACTAACTCAAGAGAGATTATAACTCTTTTTTCTCAAATATTTTTTTTCCTTTCTACTTTTATTCTTGCTATCCCAAGTAGGAATAAGTGAGGTATTTATAAGCCCCAAATGACTTCAAAAAATGAAGCCAAAATTCAAATATCTGGGTTTTAAGAGTAGTGGCAGTACCACCGATAGTACTGGGTGGTACCATTGCTTGTAGCCTAGTGTACTAATGGTACCATTGCCTAGTCTGGGTGGTATCACCACCAATCTGGGCAGTACCATCATCTAACATTAACGGTACCATCGTCGGGTCTTCCGGAATCTTACACTTCATATGTTCCAACTCATAGGTAGTTCCACCACCTGATCCAACTTTAGGTGACTAAATGGGCCTCTCAATAGGCTTAAATCAGCCCTGACTTAGGCCCAATGGGCTTGTAATTGAGTTAGCATGGTTACACCTGAATCTAACTCAATTAGACCTAAATTACTTCGATATAGACACAATCGATTACAAACATAAATCCTATATTATACCGGCATGTTATTTGTTTATCCGACGCTTCGTCCGAACCCTTGGCACTATTGAACCCTCGATTTTGATGATGAAATCAATTGATGAGTTTACGATCTAACTGTGCTTTAAGAAAAGTAATACAGGACTAACTTCGATCATGAAAAGGCAAAATAATTAAAGCGATAGAATCAGATGTTAGGCCAGAGTCAAAGATCGAGCATTAAGCTAGAAGAATAGGATGTTGCACCAGGATCAGATGTTGCAAGAGTCAATATGCTGATGGATTGAGCAATACGCTAAAGGTCTAGACAATGTGTCAAAAGTTCGTTGGGAGTTCGGTTGAACTAATGACATGTCGGACAACTTAAATTCTTATTATGTAATTGTTTAGGTCTTAATTATCGTAGTTAGGTGATAAATTGAGTTAGTTTTAGGTGAAACCCCACCAACTCAATTAGAGGCCCATTGGGCCTGATATGAGGTTGAGTTGGGCCCATTAGGAGGTTTATTTAGTGACCCAGGTTTAAGTTAGGTGGTGGCACCACCAGACTAGGCGATGGAACCACCTATGAGCTGGAAAAGTATAAAATATACTTCTTCCGAAAGACCTAATGGTGGTACCATCGGTGTTAGGCGATGGTACCTTCCAGACAGTCTCCTAGACTATATCAAGTGGTGGTACTACCAGTATATATAGTCTCCATGTGTTAGGTGATAGTACCGCCCAAACTGACGGTGGTACCGCCAGTACTTCGAAAACCCGGGGTGAGACCTTTATTGGCTTTATTTTTAAAGCCTTTTGGGGTCTATAAATATCTCATTCTTTCCTGCTTAAGAAAGTATGAAAAGAGAACAAAAAGCTTAGTGATTCTATGTTGTAAAGTTTTGAAAAATACTAAGTATCCCCCTCCTCTTTAAGTTTTGAGATTATTCTAAGAGAGGTGTGAGACTTGTAAAGGTTCTCTCCTAAACCTATGAAAAGGAGAAAGAAGTTGTAAGAGGATAATTAGTCTTAAGCCCATTGAAAGAAGATCGTTAGTGAACACCCCATGGCCTTGACGAAAAAAGGAATCGAGTGGGCGTGGGTCGCACATGACGAAACTACTACTATAAACTCGGTTTGCATTTTTGTTCTGCTTTTCATTCTCATTACTAACTAATTTACTTGCTCACTACTCTATAAATATTTTAGGTTAAACTTATTTCTGATATGGCCTTTATCGAATGAAATTACTCTAAAAATATTTCAAGTTAAACTCATTTCCGATATGGCCTTTATCGAATAAAATTTTTAAATCGACATAAATTTAATTTTTACGAAAGCACTAATTCACCCCACCCCCCCCTCTTAGTGCCGAAATAGTCTTAATAGTTGGTATCAAAGCCAAGTTTTTTTCGATTGGTTTAACACCTAAGAGACTAACTTTTATCAACAATCTAGATGGTCACTCTATCACTCGTCCTCCTATGTTTAATGGGACGAACTATACGTATTGGAAAACTCATATGAGCATTTTTCTAATTTCTATATACTTTGATTTATGGAATATTGTAGAATATGATTTTCAAAAATCCTCTAGACCAACGAATGAATAGAATGATTTATAGAAAAAAAATATTTTCTTTAAGTGCGAAAGTTATAAATGTTTTATTTTACGCTTTAGACAAAAATATATTTATCATGTTTTTATATATAAAACTACACATAACATTTTGTACACACTTGAAGTTACGCATGATGGTATAAGTAGAGTTAAAGAGTCTAAAATCAATCTTTTGACATATAGTTTTTAATTTTTTTGAATAAAACCAAGCAAAACTATTGGAGACATGTATACCCATTTTATGGATGTCATTAATTGTTTGAAAGTACTTAGTAAAAGTTTTTTGAATCTTAAAGAACTATTTTTCACTTAAAGAACTCATAGGATCATTAATGACCTATGAAATGACGTGCAAGCATATGATGAATATGATGAATATGAGAATAACCTTCCAAAGAATAGGAAGGATATGACACATAAAACTAAAGAAGTCCACTCAAGCGAAAGCTCAAGTGACGATGAGGAGTTTGCACTTTTAACAAGAAAATTTAAAAAATTCTTAAGAAGAAACAAAACAAATCTTATAAAACAAGATACTAAGAATGAAAACGAACTAAAAAAAAACACAATCATTTGCTACAAAGGAAAGAAGCCAAGATACTTCAAAAATGAATGTCTTTAATTAAAGAAGAAGAAAGCACTCAAGGCGACTTGGGATAAATCGAGCTCATCCGAAGATGAGGAGCAAACTAATGAAGGCGAGGTGGCAAACCATGTATTGACAACTATCAACGATGAGGTATGCGACTCAACTGAAACCCATTTACCTTACGAGGAATTACTTAATGCTTTTCATGATTTGTTTGATGAATATAAATTAGTTAGTAAAAAATATAAATTATTAACAAATGATCATACTTCTCTTTCTAATGAATTTGAAAATTTAAAAAATGAGTATGATAAATGCTTGTTAACCCATTTCATTAAGTGTGAAGAATTAGATTCACTTAAGAAAGAAAATGTAGTAATTTAACAAACTTTAGAAAATTTTAAAATTGGTAACAAATCATTAAACATGATTCTTACCAATAAACATCATGTTTATAGAAAGGAAGGAATTGACTTTGTGAATTCACTCAACAAAAACTAACTAACGAATTATATGTTTATAGAAAGGACCCACATTATATGTTTTTCGTGAAAATAAATATAATTTTTGTGGTAGATATGGACATTATACTTATAAATGTTCATTTAAAAAATATAGCTCACACAAATTAGTTTGGGTTCCTAAAGGAACCATAAATAACTTAATATCATTAGTCAAAATAGGTAAATATTTTCACGAGGGACCCAAAACTAAATGGATACCTAAAGTGAAACTCCCTTTCTTATAGATATGTCTATAATCAAAAAATTACGAGCAAGAAATGATATTTTAATAGTAGATGCTTAAGATATATAACCAAGATCCAACATAATTCTCTCAAATCACTAGCTAAGACGAAGGATATGTCACCTTCGAAGACAATAACAAAGGAAAAATTATTAGCAAAAGAAATATAGGTAACAAATCAAACCTTTTGATTAAAAATATTTTATTAATACATAGTTTAAAACATAACTTGCTAAGAATTAGTCAATTGTGTGATAGAAGTTATAATATCATATTTCAATTTAATGCTTGCATTATAGAAATACCACACAAAAATAGATCTTTGATTGCATTAAGGACTAATAATGTCTATACTATTGATCTTGATGAGTTTTGTGATGAAACTTACTTTTCAGTTTTAAATGATGATGTATGACTTTGGCATAGAAGATTAGGCCATGCAATTATGAAACTAATTTCACAAATTATAACTAAAGGACTTGTAAGAGGTATGTGTAAAATTAAATTTGTCAAAGATAAAATTTGTGATGTATACTAACTAGAAAAAAAAAACAAATAAAGAGTAGCTTTTAAGTCTAAAAATTAAGTAAATACCTCTAGACCACTATAATTAATCTATATAGATTTATTTGGACCAATTGATATCACAAGTCTAGGAGGTAGAAAATACGCTTTTGTGATAGTTGATGATTATAGTAGATATATTTGGATATACTTCTTGGTACATAATAATGATTGCTTTAAATATTTTTTAATATTTTATAAATTAATTCAAAATGAAAAGGGTTTTATGATTTCTTCTATTCGGAGTGATCATAGTGATGAATTTAAAATTCATGATTTTTAAGATTTTTATGAGTTAAATGGATATGATCATAATTTCTTCACTCTAAGAAACTCATAACAAAATAGAGTTGTGGAGAAAAAAAATAGGATTTTACAAGAAATGACAAGAACTATGCTTAATGAACATAGTCTACCCAAATATTTTTGGGCTAAAGTCGTTAACATGACATGCTATGTTATGAATAGGGTTCTCGTAAGACCATTATTTTTTAAAACTTCTTATGAATTGTGGGATAATAAAAAACCTAATATTTCATATTTTAAAATTTTTGGTTGTAAATGCTTTACAAGAGCTTGGTACACAGAACTTGGCTCTTTTATGACTTCAGTTGGCTCTCCCAACTCCAAATCTGATACCTCATTATTTCTCCAACAACATCATGGTGTCATAAATTTTCTGGTATATGTGGATGACATCATTGTCACAGGCAATAACCTTGTAGAAATCCAAGCGTTCATTAAACAACTGGCAGCTCGGTTCTTGCTTAAAGATCTAGAACCCTTGAACTACTTTCTGGGCGTAGAAGCAACATTCACACCTTAGGTCTCTTTCTCTCACAAAGAAAGTATATTCAAGATTTATTATAAAAAAACAAGCATGCAGGATTAAAATGCGGATATAACTCCTCTCTCGCTAGTGACTCTCTCAAATTGTCTCGATGGAAGTCCTGCCACTGAGCCCACTCAATACCGACAAGTCGTTGGCTCCTTGTAGTGCTTAGCTCTCACCCGCCCGGACATCTCCTTTGTAGTCAAAAAATGATCACGGTTTATGTTGAGGTCGCTCTACTATATGACCGGGTTCGCGGTCAAACGAATCCTGCGATATCTTAAGGGGATCCTCAATAATGGTCTCTTTTTTCAGAAAACACTCTCCACTTGACTTTTATGCATTTACCGATGCCGATTTTTATGTGCCACTTTGATTATAGAACATCCACATCAGGGTATATTATCTTCCTTGGTGCTAATCCAATCGGTTGAGTTCTAAGAAGTAAAGACAGTTGCATGGTCTACAACTCAAATTCAATACCATGTCATCACCATCGCCATTGTCGAACTTAATTGGGTCACAAAATGCTAAGGAAGTCAACATTAACTCCACTCTTACAATATATTGTGATAACGTCGGAGTGCATATATCTATCGCTTAATCCTGTTCCACTCTGATAAAACATATTGCTATCGATTTCCATTTTGTGCGAGATCAAATTGTCCACACGTCAACTACGAAGTTTCTCATGTCCATTCAATTAATCGGTTAATGGAACTCACTCACCTAAACCTCTCCCTCATCAACTTTTTTTTTGCATTACATCGATCCAAGATTGATGTCCTTGATAGAAGCATGGGGGGCATGATAGCAGATAAGATTTCCTTAACTATATGAGGAAATCTCTTACTCTATTAAGGGAAATCCTCTAACTGAAGAAGAAAATCTCTCTCCTAATCTGTATAAATAGGAGAGGGACATATTAATGTACAGTTAAATAAAGAGATAGACGCTAAACAAAGTGAAGATTGAAAAGTGGAGATCGAACCATCTTACAAAGTGGAGATTGAAAAGTAGTTTAGATTGAAAAGTGGAGATTGAAAAGTGAAGATTGAAAAGTAGTTTAGATGTGAAGATTGAAAACTGTATAAATAGGAGATCGAACCATCTTACAAAGTATAGGAAAGACAATTGACCCACATGTGAAGAGAAAATGTTAAAAAGAGTAGTTTAGATGTGTAGATTGAAAAGTGGTCTAGACAATCGACCTACATGTGAATAAGAGAAAAAGTTAAGAGAGGTAGAAGTGAAGATTGAAAAGAGGTCCAGAAAAAGTGTCACATAGATCTATAGTTTAACAAACTTAACCTTTCAGGTTGAATTGATGTGTAGTTAGTTATATACAACATATAAAAGCTGACTAATTAGAACTCGGACTCATCATCAATTTCAACAATTTGGTTGTCAACTTGGCCTGCCTCTTTAATTAAACATGGACGTGGATAAGATGTCCTCCTCTCTTTAATTTGGTTTATTTGAAAGCTCACGGAGTTCACCTTATCATGCATCTATAATTCTTCCAAATGTACACTGGTTATAAGAATGGCATTTGTTCTTCACTGTCGATGCTAAATCAATAAGCTACAACAAAATTCACATACTAATTAAAATATACATCGACGACTTCATTTAAAAGCGAGAAAGCACAACTGGATGAAAGGATCGATTCAATATCCAGTTGGCCAAAGCAGATTACTTACATCACGAACACAGTTCAAGAGTCTTGTCTACTTTATTCAGAAAACCTTAAACTCTGCTTTAAACTGCTCCATTTCTCAGATTCCGATCAAGCTATCTTATGATCAACTATTCTCTCTATTTGTAAAGCTTTTCTAAAACCTCTCCCAACAACACTGAGTTTTTGAAGCATTTGTGAATGCCTAACACAGATATATGAACCAAAAATGGGTTCATGGATCATAGACAAAACCATGATTCCCTAATGTATATTTCATTTCAGCAAATAACTGTTCCCATATAACATCACTGTTTTCTTGGATGTAACCAAGGAAAGAAGAGTACACTTGAGTAAAACAAGAATATGTTTACAATCTTTTGAAACAAAGAAAGAAAGAAGGGAAATACAATTTTCTTTTCTAATTGATTTTTAATTGAAGAACAGAGAATTTATGATAACAAGGAAAGAAAAGAGTTTTGGAATATTATGTATCTATGTTTCTCAGGCTTTGAATTACAATTATTGTTTCAATAACAGCATCAATGAGCTATAAAATAGAAATGACTTGGTACATAAGGTTCCTGTAAAACATGATTTAAGGAGGATCAATTTATGCACCGTAAAGGTTATTTTCTGATTCAGATACCAATGACCTGATAATCATCGAAAAATCAACATTATTGGACACCAAGGTCCACCTTCAATGAACCACCAAAAAGCTGAAGTTTTATATTAGGACAGACAACAATATCAGGATCCTAGCAATTTAGTTTAAGCGAGTCGCATTTGATGAGCATTTGAATGAAAAAAAGCATGTTAGTGAGCAGAGATTGTTCTACAAACAACTAATAAGCTCAATCACACTTCACTCAGAATCGACACATTAGCACTAGGAAGAAATAGACTGTTATGTGAGGACTTCAGAAACATGAGTTTTTATTCCTGAGTTATGTAGCGAAATCTGACATGTGAGCTTAAAGGGATTTGCTAAGGTAAATGTTCCATTATTACATAGCTAAGAGCTTAACTTGTTTCCTTGACATGCAAAATTGCTGTCTTTTTTACCCTACCTACAACATTGAGTCTTCTGCTTGAATGAACCCAAGCATTTATTCCTTTGTGCTAATATTAGATAAGACTTTTAGTGGATTTGGGACAACAGGAATTAGCTAAGAAATTGAAGTGTTTAACTATGTTCAAAGCTCATCTTCAATGTCCAACAACACCATAGTCGAAGACTTAAGAGGGTTTGAAATTGTATCCTAGTCTATGGAAAAAGGATCAACAATTACTGTAAATAATCAAATCAAAATATTATATCAATCTGGGGCTAAGGAAGAGGAACCACATTTTCTAATCGAAATTTCATGGCCATCATCGACAAAATCTCATCAATCAGATGGAGGGCCAGTCAATAAGTAGAATGCTCACCACTATCATCCTGTGTTCAACAGATTTATGCAACTTACAATCCCAACCCATGTCATTGGGTCCTTGGAATCTCTTGGTGACCTTGAAATTGGGAATGAATGGATGTTTTAATGTGCCAAGTCACTTGACAGAGTTGTTTTATGCAATCAAGGATACCAATCCATGATTTTGGTTTTAATATAATGTTTTGCAGTCTAAATGATATGAATAAGCAGAAATTGGCTATGCTATATGGGTCATACGGAACAGGAGAAACATGCCCTAGATGATGGGAGATCAGACTCAGAACAGTGGAGAGGTGGTCAGATTCATCAAAATTACTGGTTAATTTAGTTGATTGGTTTTGATGTCTTCAGTAGAGTGAAGCTCCAGAAGAAAATTTTAATGTGGATGGAGATTGTGAGCATAACACCAAACAAGGTGGAGTTAGAGTAGTCATCCAAAATAATAGAGATGAGATGATTGGTGTTAAACTTGAGAGGTTTTTGAATGTTAAAGCCATGAGTGCAGAAGTTTTGACAGCATCCCTAGTGGAGACTGATGAAAAAAATATGTTGTCAGTTATAATGGTAAAGGAATTACTCAATGAGTACACATTTCATGATGGTGATACACAAATGTGACCTAAAAGTTTTAAGATCTTAAGCTGAGTCAAATTTAATACATGGAATCAGAATTCTTTTAATTCTCAACAATGTGAGACAAATCTCATATCCATCTCTATCTTAATCTTAAACATGAATAATTTCAAATAGAGGAGGGTAAAAAGCCATGAGATGATCATCTATGATCTAAGGCCAGGACACAAACCATTGTGATGGTATGGCATCCACGATGGAATTTACAGTACGAGGAGAAACAATTTTGATTGGAAGAGATACCATGTTTTTTTCTATGATTGTTGTCATAATAATAGTCCTGATTTTTAATGCTTTCTGTCTGTTTCGATCGAAACATCATCACAAAAAAGAATGGGTCAGAAGAAATGCCTTACCCAACTACAGAGAGATTCCAATATATTCTCATACAATTAAGGCCACAAAGGGAAATCAACAAGAAACAATAAAAAAAAAGGTCAGAAAACATCCACTGTTTGCTGATTCAAACTAATCAAGGTAAAGAGTTATTGATTCTTCATGAGTTCACTATGAGCAACTTTGAGATTCTGCAATGCCCATAACATGGTGATATAGCATCCACTAAACTTTAAGAAGTTCAAAAGAAACAACTATGAATGGGTAAGAAGAAATGCCTTACCCAACTACAGAGAGATTCCAATATATTCTCATACAATTAAGGCCACAAAGGGAAATCAACAAGAAACAATGAAAAAATAGTCAGAAAACATCCACTGTTTGCTGATTCAAACTAATCAAGGTAAAGAGTTATTGATTCTTCATGAGTTCACTATGAGCAAATTTGAGATTCTGCAATGCCCATAACATGGTGACATAGCATCCACGTAACTTTAAGAAGTTCAAAAGAAACAACTATGAATGGGTAAGAAGAAATGCCTTACCCAACTACAGAGAGATTCCAATATATTCTCATACAATTAAGGCCACAAAGGGAAATCAACAAGAAACAATGAAAAAATAGTCAGAAAATATCCACTGTTTGCTGATTCAAACTAATCAAGGTAAAGAGTTATTGATTTTTCATGATTTAACCATGAGCAACTTTGGGATTCTGCAATGCCCATAACATGGTGATATAGCATCCATGTAACTTAAGAATTTCGAAAGAAACAACTATGAAGTTATAAGAGCAGTAAACAACTATGATATAGCAAGTATTTTACAGCAAAATGGTTTTTTTAAATATTGAAACTAACGTAAAAGCATCAACATGCAGAAGGAAATTATCTCCCCAATTCTCAGGTTAAGTCCTCAAGGTGATTAATAAGAAGTATAGGAAGAATGCCAATTTTTATTTGTGCAAACAAGCCAATCACAACTATGTCTGTACCGAACAGCAAGAACTATCAAATATGGCCAAAACTCTTATCTACACACCTCAAGGTAAAGAAGATTCCCAGTTTCAAGCTGACCTGTTCAGCTCTGCTACCATACACCTGCATGTTCCAAACACACAACAAACATCATTAGAATCCAAGAGTGGCAGTGAGTGCCATTCATAGAAACTAACAGGGAAAAATGGAACCTGAACATCGAGAAGTGAGGTTTGCAGAGAAAGGAGTGGCAGACAGATCGAATCACTCGTGAACTTGTTCTCTCTCTTTCACACACAGTAGAAAACCAATCAACTGTAAAGAAAATTTAAATTGGCTGTTCACTTCAGCTTAACACTGAAAATTTCTACCTGGTAATCCTGCAACTCAACTTCCCTCTAGTCTTGTGACTCCTGTGAATCATCCTCTGCCAGATGAGATTGCTGCTGTGGCTGCTGCAATCGTCCACTGCCATCAGCACCGGCTCCCAATCTTCCTGGTGTCATCTGCTGGTAGAACTGGCTCAAAGCCTGTGAATTCAGCACGCCGATATGCGCATCTTGTGAGAGGCCGAGCTCCAGTCCGGGTAGCTGCTGCCCATGGCCGCCGAACATTGATGCGAAACTCATGGCACCAAGGTTGGCGCTGGGCAACTCCATTCCATGTAGTGCCATCCTATGGATGAAGCTGCCCGCCGAAACATCGCCACCGCCTCCGGCCCCAAAATTCGAGCTTGATGAGGCGGCCACCGCCGGAAGCAAAAATCCAGAGTTCAATCCACCCACCGGCGGCGGCCACAAGCCGAGGTGCGACCGAGGGAGGCCTGCAGCCCCAACCATGGCCCAGTTAGGCCGCATGGCAGCGATGGCGCCCTGCCCCGCTTCGTCGGGCTTCTGGTGGACCCCTGCAAGGACGGTGGGGCCTGGGTTAGGAACTGAGCCAGCGGAGGCGAGGGCAGATGCCGGGATTGTCCCCGTGCCGGTGGCAGCGAAGATGGCCGGCTCCGCTTGCTGGAGGAGCCACTGGATCGTCTCCCCGTCGGACTTGTGGCCCAATTCTCGGGTGAGTTGGAAGACCCTGGCGGCGCAGAGGGCGGGCATCCTGATCCTTCTCCCCCTGCCGTCAACTTTGGTGTGCCGATCCTTGTTGGAGCTTCTCTTGGGCGCAAGCTGCCGCCTTTGCTCGTCCTTCTCCGCTGCTGCTGCTGTTGCCACCGCCTTCAACTCCCGCCCACCTGAGGTTGTGGAAGGCGAAAGATCGCAGCTTTCTGCCGCTGATGAGGCCGTGGTGGGTTCCCTCTTGTCCGACTGTGGGAGGCCCAGGGCCCGGTGGAACTTGGGGACCTCTTGGTGCAACTTGGCGGAACCCTTGAGATCCATGAGACAGAGAGAGAGCGGAGAAGGCAAAAAGGTCGGTTTTTGGGACTTGGACAGTCAGATGAAGATGAAGAGGGAGAGGGGGGGGGAGTACCAGGCTGCCTCCACAATGATTCTGATGGAATGCAGGGTAGACTCGAAAGGACCAGAGAGAGAGAGAGAGAGAGTAGATGAAAAGAAATAAAATAGAATAGAATAGATGTCAAAATGAGGAAGATACCAAAACTTTCAAAATTTACTGCCTGCCACTGAATCTTTTACAGCCTGCTTTTACTCTCATACACATGCTGCTGGGATATCCATGTAAGGTGAAAAAGAGTGGGTGTTAAGCCGAGGAAACGAGGACGAGACAGCTTAGATTTCCCCTGACAGTCAAAGGGAGGGTGGGGGGGGGATAAATGCCACTGCCTTGCTTGAATTTGTTTTTTTTGACTGCCCATGAAATGTGGGGGCGGTCCTCAGTATCAATCAGATTTCCATGTAAAACTCCCTTCCTTCCCCCCAATTCCATTGATTGGATTCCCATCCCATAATTGCTGCTTCCCTGTTCCCCTCTTTTCCACCCTGTCCCTGTTATGATTACCGAGGACAGGGCGGTTGCGTCACTTGGACGGGACTCTTTGGTGCAGGTGGCACTCTCTCATGGGCACATTTGGCATCACACAACTGGTTACTCTGATTGCTTGGCCGCCACTCTAAAAGCATGAGATAGCAAACCGAGGAAATGAAACCAACAATCTCGTGCAGCTCCTTTATTGAAGCCACAGCAACTCTTCTCTTGCCTCTGTTTATGTAATCCTTCTGACTTCTCTGGTTTACTTTTCTGGCATGATTGAATTGGACTGTAGATGTCCACTTAAAGATTATTTTCTTTTTATTTTTCTTTATATAATTAAATATGCTCCTCTGAATATATATATATATATATAGAGAGAGAGAGAGAGAAAGAATTTCACATCCAATCCTCCCTAATGTTCTCATGACAAAGATGCCTTATTCTCATTTGGGCATGGCAGACGATCACTTTTTCCAAAAATGTGTTTGTAAAGTCAAATATAATTATAGCATTTATCATTTAAGGGCAAGACAGTTGCCTAGAAAAAACTCCAAACTCTAAAGGCAACTTATCCAGAAAACTCCTATTTTTCATAATGGTTGGAAAATATCTCTAATTTTATTTTTATCAAATAATTATCTATTCCTTGGTAATTTCATATTGTCCCCTTTTCCAATCAACCAAATCAAAAGATAAAAGAGAATATATTTTTTTTTTCTATAAGAGGTAGTAAGCTAAGCGGAGAAGATTGGTTTTGATGGTGACAAAATAAATGAATTACAACTCAAATATTTAAAAGATAAATAATGAAAATGAGATTTAAATCTAGGAGCTACCCAAAATCATATTTGTTATTATAAATTTTGATGGGGTTTTTTCCTATTTCCATAAATCATGCCATTTTCATTTCTTCCCTTCCATACTTTTTAAAATCTCAACATTTACCCCTCCTTTATTTCCTCTCCCCTCTATTTACAAACGGGTCTTTCTTGGTCCGATTCAACGTATTAAGAACCGATTCAATGAATACCAAATTAATAATAAAATAATATTAATGTATTGACTTTAAAATATTTTATAGTCATATATTGTGCTAAAATATTGTATTAAATCGTTGCTTAAAAAAAAAAACTCAAAACCTGTGTTGACATATTGTAAATTATGTTATAAATTTTAATGTTTCAAGTTAAAAATCTGAATTTTATTTCTCAAATTCATTTTAAATATTATCATATATATATATATATATATATATATATGCATGATATAGACATATTGGCAAAGGAATTTATTGTTTTGCAAATGAGACATACTCAATTCTCCCATATCCTTGGACCCTTTATTGTAGGGAGTCAAAACTATTGAAATCCTCAATTTGGCCTCCTAAGCAATTAAGTGATAAAATATTCGTTATGTCTATGGAATGTCATACTTTTGGGTGACGGCAGGTAAATTTATATGTAAGACAGGTCAAGTACTAGAGATGGCCTCAAACTTAGGGAAGCTTACTGTGGTCTTAAAGACGAGAATGGTATTAATTGGGGATGACATTAAAGTAATGTTTTTGGAAATGCAATTGCAATTGCATTCGGAACATGCCTTTAACAAAAAATGACCAACACAACGAGCAAAGACCCTTTTTTTTTTTTTTTGTTTCAACTTCTTAAGGTGGGAATCCTTGATATCAACTTACTTATCAAGCCCAAAGATTGTAAATGTCTCGAACCTCAATTGTTTAGCTACTACCCATATATGAACTTTAAAAGTTGGGAATATCTTTTAGACTAAGTTCCATATTTTTCTTTGTCTTCCTTAGACTGGTTATTAAAAGATTCATGAGAGGAATAATTATGCTTTTAGAGCTAAAATTCTCCTATTTTCACACAGCCTTATTAAGATATCTCTATCTCTATGGAATATTTAGAAATCACATAATCACTAATTAAATTGCTATTATCGACCTAACACTAGATCTTTATCAATTGATACATCGGCGGCCATTACACAGATTAAGGGCTCTAGAACAAGTAGACACTCTTAATCTAGATGGAAATATCAAATGTTGGGACAAATTTGAATTGGGATAGAGAAGTCATCAGTGTAATATTTGTTCAGATTCAACATTTTGATCTATAACTAGGATATTTTGTTATCTTTTTTGGAACTCAAAAAATTAATAATAATTCTAAATTATGTTATATGGTACATAAATTATTATTTATTCCTCTATGCATCTTATAATAATTATGTATTAAAAGCGATGATGATGCTCAACTTAAAACCTATTGCTTATAGAATAATACGCGAATCAATCTGAATATCTAAAAATAGATTTCCATGCCATGAAAACCAGTTATAAGCATTTAGGTTCCTCATTTAATTAGGTAGGAGAGTGGCTCAAATTTTGTCTCATCTTATCAAGGGTAAGTAATTATGAGAAAGCATTGACCAAGTTGCTTGCCACCTTTTCCTATGACTTCTTATTCTTCAGGTAATTAAGCTTTAGAATTATCTCTTTGTGCGTTTTTTTTATAGGGTCTTGTTGTTGTTTGCTGGTGATGACAATAATTGTGAGAGTGAGGTGTGTGCTCATTGATGCTTGGACAACTTATGACAAATGATTCCAGTGGTGCAAGCACACCGACTCTAGCTAGCTGTTGACATATCATTGGAGTTATCAGGACTTTAGTGCATGAACAAACGAATCTCACTTTATTTTGATTAAGATGGTGACCTATGAATGATCTCCATAGCCTTTTTGATACAAAGCATATTTAAGGATATGTGATGCAAATAATAAAACTAGGTTGCTACATTAATGTGTATGTGATCAAAAGGTTTTGCTCAAATTTATAAAGGAGAAAAACATTATATATATATATATATATATTATTTTTTTTTTTTTTCATGGATTGGTTCCATTATGCTCATTATTTTTCTATATCTTTATATGTGAGTCCAACCTGTAAAAACACAAAAATAATTTGTTCTTAGATGTGTTTTGGATTTCCAAGTATACTTACATGAAATTTTCTTACCGGATTTTTCAAATGGTTTTGGCTCAATATAAAATATTGTTGGGGATGGAGGAGCAAGAAAAAAACAGAATATTACGATACGAGTAAAAAGAATCCTTGCAACTCAAGAAAACTGATGTAGTATTTAAAAACAAGAGGATTGACAAGAACACTTACAATATATCAAATGTATACAGACTCTCTCTATTTGTTACTTACTTCATGAACTACGGTCCTATTTATAAGACCTAACGACAATCACCCTATAAATACTAGATTGATGTAGTTATTGAAACCACCATATAACTACTAGATCATGATTGAGGTGGTTATTGAAATTATCCTATAACCACTAAATCATGATAACTATCTAGATAGATTAACTATGAATCAAATCTCAACACTCCCCTTTGATTCATAGTTGCATACACCAATTTGCGACATAAAATAAACATGCTTTCGAACTAGAAGTGATTTGGTGAGGATATCCGTAACTTGTTCATCCGTTCCACAATACTTTATTGTTATGGCTCCATTTGCTATAAGATCTCGGATGAAATGATAACGTATCTCTATATGCTTCGTTCTTCCATGAAACGTTGGATTCTTGCAATTGTGGCTTTATTGTCACAAAATATTTCCATTGCTTCTTTTTATTCTTGATAAAGATCTTTAAGAAGTCTTCTAAGCCATATTGTTTGATAAGTTGCTGATGTTGCGGCTGCATATTCTGCTTTCGATGTCGACAATGTAGTTGTTGCTTGCTTTTTAGAACACCAAAATATAGCTTCCGATCCGAGGCTAAAAACATTGCCTGAAGTACTCTTTCGATCATCTAAATCTCCTGCCCAATCACTATCAATGAAACCAGATAATTTACAATTAAAATTATGATAATACCAAATACCATAATCTATAATTCCAGCAATATAACGCAGAATTCTTTTAACAGCTCCGAGATGATGTTTGCTTGGGCTATGCATAAACCTTGATACTACACCAACAAAAAATGTAATATTTGGTCGAGTATGAGTTAGATAAATCAAATCTTCAACCAAACTTTTGTAGTATCTTGCGTTTGTCAGACTTGTACCATCTTCAAATTTCAATTTCTCATTTACATTCATGGGTGTTGCTGCAGCTTTGCAATTAATCATATTAGATTTTTTGAGTAGATCCATTGCATACTTTCTTTGTGAAATAAAAATTCTATATGATCCTTGCTTCACTTCCAACCCAAGAAAATAGTGCAATAGACCTAGATCTGACATTTTAAAATTATTCATCATGTATTTTTTAAATCATGTCACCAAAGAGTTAGATGAATCCATATATATAATATTATCAACATAGAGGCAAACCATTAGAATATTATGTTCACCTTCTTTCTTTAGATAAAGAGTAAGTTCATTATTGCTCCTCTTAAATCCATTTTGAAGAAAATAATGATCAATTTTACTATACCATGCTCTTGGAGCTTGTTTAAGCCCATAAAGAGCTTTCCTTAGTTTATACACCTTTTCTTCATGTCCTTTAACTAAAAAACCTTTAGGTTGAGCTACAAAAACCTATTCATGTAAATCTCCATTTAAAAATGCAGATTTCACATCAAATTAATAAACATGCCAACTTAAGTGAGAAGCTAAAGCCAAGAAAGTTCTCACGGTTTCGAATCTAGCAACTGGAGAAAAAGTTTCATCAAAATCAATACCTTATTGCTACGAATATCCTTTTGCTACAAGTCGAGCCTTATGCTTTTGGATACTTCCATCTGCATTAAACTTTGTTTTGAACACCCATTTTAACTCAATCGCTTTCTTTTCTTTCGGTAGATCCATTAGCTCCCAAGTTTCATTCTTCTCAATTGACTTGATTTCCTCCTTCATTGCTTTTCTCCATTCCTCTTTTTTAACTGCTTCCTCAAAAGTTGTTGGATCTGAAATAAACAAAACAAATATTGAGTTATAAATTTCTATCAGTGATTTGAAATTTCTTGGAGGGGTTTCATCTGAGGAATCCGAATTTGAACTGCTATTGGGTGAGGTTGACGATGAACTTGTTGGAGCAGGATCTGTCACTTGATTTTGCGAAGTGTCTAGTTCTGCTGGAATCTGCATTTGTATTTCACCTTTATTGATCTCCCAATTTCAACTTGTCCTTTCATCAAACATAATATTTCTGTTAATAATAACTTTGCCACTAATAGGGTTATATAATCGATATGCTTTCGATTATAAGGAATAACCAATTAAGATGCATTTTTTAGATTTTTTATCAAGCTTATGATGATTTTGTGAATTCACCAAAGCATAAGCAATACAACAAAAAATTCTTAGATGTCTAATACTTGGTTTCATACCATACCAAGCCTCAAAAGGAGTTTGATTCATAACAACCTTTGTTGGTGAAATATTCAACAAATAAACTGCTGTTGCAACTGCTTCTACCCAAAACTGATTTGGAAGATATTTTTCTTTAAGCAAACTTCTTGCCATTTCAACGACAGTCTGATTCTTACGTTCAGCTACACAATTTTGCTCCAGTGTATATGGTGCTGTCAATTCTTTGTGAATATCATTTTCTTCACAAAAAGAACTAAACTCATTAGATAAAAATTCACCATCTCTATCTGTCTGAAGTGTCTTTATATATCTACCACTTTGTCTTTCTACAAGTGCCTTAAATTTTCAAAAATTATCAAATGTTTCAGATTTCAATTTCAAAAAATATACCCAACTCATACAACTATAATCATCCGTAAACAATAAAAATTATTGACTTCCACCAAATGATTTTGTATTCATAGGTCCACATAAGTCAGCATGAATTAATTCAAGACAATTAAATGCTCTCCATGCTTTTCCAATAGGAAATGATTTTTTACTTTATTTGCCATAAATACATCCTTCACATACATCAAGTGTATTAATCTTGGGCAATCCGAAAACCATTCCTTTTTGACTTAACAACCTTAAACCTTTAATGTTAAGGTGTCTATCTTAAATGCCATAAACTAGACTCATTCTTTTGAGTTGTGATAAGCGCATGCCTTTCAATATTTGATATATAAAGTGGAAACATCTTATTTTGTGTCATGCAAATATTTACTATAATCAAACCAGATTTTTTATCTCTAATAGTGCATGAACTATCATCAAATATTACTGAATATCCATCATCTACTAATTGTCCAACACTCAATAAGTTATGTGACAAAGTAGGAATAAAGAAAACATTATCAAGGTATTTTACCTTCCCTTGATTTGTCTTCACCTAAATTGTTCCTTTCCCTTCCACTTGGATTTGCTTGTTATCTCTAAGTTTAACATTCAACTTGTGAGTCTCATCAATATATCTAAATATTGATTTTATGCTTGACATATGATTAGAACATCCACTATCCAAAAATGAAATGTCATTTGAGATATTATGAACTTGTGAATGAGTCATAAACAACTTACTATTTTCTTCATTTTTCTCCACATAGCTTGTTTGCTTTTCTCTTTTCCAGCAATCTGTCTTTATGTGACTAAACTTTTTACAATAGTGACATTAAATTCCACTCTTATAATTTCTTTGATCATAATTTGATTGCTTTTGTTCTTCATGCCCATCAAAGTGTCCTCTTCCTCTTCCATTTCCTCTACCACGAAATCCTCCTTTGCCACATCCTCTTCCTTTTGATTTTTTATCTTCTTTTGAAGTAGAAGACCCCCCCTTAACCTAAAATGCTTTTTCTTCACTTTTTTCAAGTGACCTGTTCAACCTTACTTCATGTGCTTGCAAGGAACCAATTAGTTCATCAAATGAATAAGTAGATAAATCTTTTGACTCCTCAATTACAACAACAATATGATCAAATTTCGGAGTTAAACTTCTCAAAATTTTTGCAATAATTATATGATCAGAAAGATGTTCACCATAAGATTTCATTTGACTAACAATTTTAGTCACTCGAGAAAGAAAATCTTGCACCGATTCATTGCTTTTTATGAACAAAATTTCAAACTCACGACGAAGGATTTGAAGTTTTACCGTAATCACCCTTGATGAGCCCTGAAATTCATTTTGAAGTATCACCCAAGCTTGCTTTGAGGTTGTCGCTGCTACAATTCTTGAGAAGATCATCTCATGTACAACTTGTTGAATGAAGAACAATGCCTTTGAGTCCTTCTTTCTGTTCTCCCTCAACCTGATTTCGTCATCTGGATCTGCATATCCATTCTCTATTAAGTCCCAAAGATCTTGAGACTTGAATATAGTCTTCATCTTGATACTCTAAAATTCATAACTTTTGCCCGAGAAGATGGGGATAAGGGGTTGAGACATGGAATTGCCACTGGAAGCCATAATGCCCAGTTCAGATTGAAACTAGGCTCTGATACCACAAATATTGGGGATGGAGGAGTAAGGAAAAAATAGAATACTATGATACAAGTAAAAAGAATCTTTTCGACTCAAGAAAACTGATGTAGTATTTAAAAACAAGAGGATTGACAAGAACACTTACAAGATATCAAATGAATACCGACTCTCTCTATCTGTTACTTACTTCATGAACTATAGTCCTATTTATAGGACTTAATGACAACCACCCTATAACTACTAGATTGAGGTAGTTATTGAAACCACCCTAGATCAATCATCTAACCACTAAATTATGATAACTTTCTAGATATATAAAATCAAATCATGATAATTATCTAGATAGATAACTAAATGATAACTATCTAGATAGATAACTATGTTGGGGGAGAATATCTCATATTAAAGAAAAAAATTCTAAATATCAATAATCAAAACTATAATTTTGTTTAAACTAATCTCGTATATGCACAAATCTTCTTGTACGTCCTCACATGAAAGCTGAAATTTTTTTCTTACTCTCTCTAGATCTAATAAAGAAAAAGTATTAAAGTGCTTTCTTATATCTCCCTGTGAGAGCCTAGAAATAGATAAGATATTTTTAAAATAATCAGATTTTTTAGTATTTTTTGCATTTATAAAAGTTTTTTAATCTTGATTTTCTATCCTTCAAGAACATGAGCTCTAGAAATTTATAAATACTTACCAACCTCAATAACATAAACTACTTAAAATGCATAAATAGAATAAATGAGAGAGCATGTACCCCATATTTATTGGCTAAGCTTATTGTACCATGGTAGAGAGTTTAGACTTAAGTGGGTAGTAAAATGGAAACTGACATCGACAACAATTGAGCTGTTTGAAAGAAAAAAAAGATGTTGTGATATGGTGTTTGCATTTTTCTTATTATAATGAGGGTGTTTTCTACGACTTGATATTTGCAAGCTCTCCTCTCAGAAAGACCTTAACCCGTTTCAAACAGTCTTGACAGTTAAGTTTCATCCCGACTAAATTACTTCGAGTCATAAACGCATGTGAACTTTGAAGGTTCTGCATGCTGCATGAACCCGAGAGGGATGTCAACGTTATCCTCTCTCTCTCTCTCTCTCTCTCGCTCTCGCGTTTGGGTTCCTGGCAGTGCGCTCTCACCTCAACGTGCTGCTCTAACAAGGACACTCGCTATCTGCCATTCCCACACTTTCTCCCATGGTAAGTTTTTTTTTTTAATATTTTTTTATATTATACTGGCACAAGATGAATGGTGAAGGTATATTTTGATTTTGAACTTTATCAATTACATCCATAACATTGATCACTATGATATATCAAACTCATTTAACAATAGATTGAGGGTCTAAAAATTAAATCTAATTTATCAAATTTCAAAGGACGCAAGCTAGCTTATTCGAATGATAGAGGATCATGATAGAGAGAAATATGGAATGATAATTTTATATTCCTTACATGTTTTAATCCTCAATTAATCTATTATTTGAGGATCAATTATCATAATATATATGCATGACTTAAGCACACAATTGAAAAAAAATCTCTCCCTCAAAATCTATATAAATATATATTTATCTTAATGAATGATGTTATCATCTCTTTTACAGTAAATTCTTCATAGTATCAAAGCTATCTTGCATTGAGCAACTATATGTCTTCTCTCCTCGGTGAACTGTCATCTTGTCTTGTAGCCATCCTCTATTCTCCATTGTCGAGTCATCTTTTGTTTTTCTCTATTATAGATCTAATCACCATAGATTTATCTTTTGTTCTTCACCATTGTAGATCCAGCAAGCAAGATCTTTGCAGCATTGTCTATCTCTTCCTGCTTCTTCTTCATCCCCTTGTTGCTCATCATTATCTTCGCGCGCTCCATTCCTCACTAATTTGCTCTACAACAGATTTATTCACCATTGCCACTTGCTGATCTAGGTGTCTCCTCCTCTCTCTATCGATCACCTTCTCTCACCCTAGGTGGCACTCGCATCTCTCCAACTCATGGTTATGTTGTTGGAATTAAACTTGTTCAAGTATCATAAAGAGGTTAATTTCATCAAAAGAAAGGTTCATTGTATCAAGTGGGAGAATCATTACATCAAGAAGAAAAAATGGATTAAAAGTCTATAGAAGGATAAGTCAAATTGGTTATTGATTCTTGAAAGGGTTTCTTGAAAGAGAATGATTCATCTTGAATACAATTAATATAATGTATCTTTGGAGACTATATAAACCCCATATGTTTGGTCATGAGAGAGAAGAGAGTTTTTTTGAAATTGTAAAAGTACTTTTCTTGAGAGAAATATAGAAGATTGAAAGCTTATCATACTCTTCCTCTATTTGATATCTCTATCCTCTCTTCCTATCAAAATCAACATTTGGTATCAGAGCCAAGTTATGGCCTCTTCCTCAAGTGCCATCCAACTCCAGATCCCCAGATTGACAAAAGAAAATTATGACCTATAGTGTATCCAATTGAAGGTTCTTCTAGGCTCCCAAGATGTATAGGAGTTTGTAGAAGATGGATTTGCTGAACCAAGTCCAGCAGAAGAAGAAGCAATGAATGCAGAAGGAAGAAAACAACTCAAAGAAAGAAGGAAGAAGGAGAAAAAGGCTTTGTTCACAATCTACCAAGGCCTTGATAATACAATGTTCGAGATTATCGCTCCAGCAAATACTTCAAAGGAGGCTTGGGAAATGCTTCAAAGAACATTCGGTGGTGTTGATAAGGTAAAGAAACTTCGTCTACAAGTTTTACGAGCCGAGTTTGAAAAACTACAACAAGGTACTTCTGAAACTATTTCTGATTACTTCTCAAAAATCATTTCTATTGTTCATCAAATGAGACGAAATGGTGAACAAGTAAATGATCAGAGAGTAATAGAAAAAATATTAAGATCTCTAGATCCGAAATTTGATTTTATTGCTGTTGCGATTGAAGAATCTAAAGATTTGGAAAAAATGTCTTTAGAAGAACTTATGGATTCCCTTCAAGTTAATGAACAAAGGATTACAAAAAGAGGAGAAGAGAAAACTATGGAGCAAGCACTACAAGCTAAGTTTGCTCTTGAAAATAAAAGAGAATCAAATTCTCAAAGAGGAAGAGGACGAGGACAAAGAGGAAGAGGAGGTAGAAATCAGACCAATCAAGAATCTCCAAACAGTGAAGATGTTGGAGAAAATTATAGCCAAAGAGGCCGAGGTTATGGTCGAGGACGTGGCCGAGGCCGTGGACATGACAGAAACTCTAAAAGGTCTGAAATACAATGCTATGTTTGCAAAAGGTATGGACATTACTCTTATGAATGTTATTATAATCCTAACAATCAAGGTGATAAGGCAAATTTTGTTGAGGAAGAAAAGAAGGAAAATCAAGTTTTGCTAATGAGTTATGAAAATTTGAAAAATGATCAGTCTATGACATGGTATCTAGATACAGGAGCCTCAAATCACATGTGTGGCATCAAAGAGCTATTTTCAGAAATGGATACAAGTTATTCCGGGAATATTACATTTGGTGATTTGTCTCAAAGACCAGTAAGAGGCAAAGGTAAAATTCTCCTTGAACTTAATAATGGCAAGGAATTATGCATTTCAGATGTTTATTATGTTCTTGATATGAAAAATAATATTCTAAGCTTGGGACAATTACTTGAAAAAGGTTATGATATTGAGATGAAAGATATGGCTCTCTTAATTCGTGACAAGAATAAAACATTGATATCACATATGAAAATGGCAAGGAATAGAATGTTTCCTCTACATTTGAGTATTTTTGATCAATCAAATTGTTTTAAAACTGATATTGAGGATATTTCTACACTTTGGCATCTTAGATATGCTCATTTAAATTTTGAGACTTTGAAACTTCTAGAAAAATATAATATGGTGACAGGAATGCCAAAAATTGATGGTCCAACAAAATTGTGTGAAGTATGTGTCATGGGTAAATAAGAAAGAAAGCCTTTCAAAGTGAGAAGAACAAAAAGAGCATGGCATCGACTCGATCTGGTGCACTCGGATGTTTGTGGCCCTATCAATCCAGTAACACTTGGAGAAAGCAGGTATTTTCTTACATTTACTGATGATCATAGTGGCAAAACTTGGGTTTACATGTTAAAAGAAAAGAAAGAAGTTTTAAGCAAATTCAAAGAATTTAAGGATTTGGTTGAAAGACAAAGTTATTGTAAGATTAAATGTTTAAGAACAGATAGAGATGGTGAATATATATCAAATGAATTTGAAATTTTTTGTAGAAATAATGGAATTCTACATCAATTCACCATGCCATACACACCTCAACAAAATGGTGTCTCGGAAAGAAAAAATAGGACTATCCTTAATATGGTCCGATGCATGTTAAAGGAAAGAAAAATTCCGAAAGAATTTTAGGGTGATGCTGTTGCTTGTGCAGTTTATTTTCTTAACAGGTTTTCGACAAAGCGAATTGGTAATGTTACACCAGAAGAAGCATGGAGCTTACAAAAACCAAGAGTTGATCATCTGAGGATTTTTGGAAGTGTTGCATTTGCCAAGATACCAGAAGAAAAGAGAACTAAATTGGAGGATAAAAGCCAGAAATGTATTTTGTTAGGTTATCCAGAGAATTCTAGTGGTTACAAACTCTACAATCCTATCACAAATAAAGTTGTGATGTCAAGAGATGTTGAGTTTGATGAACAACAGATTTGGAACTCGAAAAGTGATGAGCAGCATAAGAAAGCTGTAGCTTTAGAAGAAGATGATATAATACAAGCAAGTACCGAAGTGGCTGTGCCGGAATCATCACCTAGATCAGCTAGGTTACATGATTCAAGAAGTCCAATTATAAGAAGGACAAGACCGATTCAGGACCTATATGATGTGACTCGAAGGATTGATACTAACAATGATGAACTTTCTTTATTTTGTCTTTTTGCAGGATATGATCCATTAACCTTTGAAGAAGCTTATAGAGATGAAAAATGACGACAAGCTATGAATGAAGAAATTCATGCCATTAACAAAAATAATACATGGGTGCTTACTATACTTCCAAAAGACCATCAAGCTATCGGTGTTAAGTGGATCTTCAAAACAAAAGGAAATACAAAAGGAGAGGTGGAGAAATACAAGGCCAGATTGGTTGCAAAGAGATATAAACAACAATATGGGATTGACTATGAAGAAGTATTTACGCTAGTTGCTCGATTGGAGATAGTAAGATTACTTATCTCTCTAGCAGCTCAAATGAAATGGAAGATTTTACAAATGGATGTCAAATCAGCATTTCTTAATGTTCTTGAAGAAGAGGTATATATTCAACAACCCCCTAGTTTTATTATTCAAGAACAAGAAGACAAAGTATACAAGTTAAAGAGAGCTCTTTATGGGCTTAAACAAGCCCCACGAGCATGGAATTCTCGAATAGATACTTATTTTATACAAAATGGTTTTTCTAAATGTCCACATGAACATGCTCTCTATATGAAATCTAACTCTAATGGAGATATCTTGTTTATATGCCTGTATGTAGATGATTTAATATTTACAGGCAATAGTAGCTCCATGATTAAAGATTTTAAGCACTCTATGAAAAAGGAGTTTGAGATGATCGACTTGGGCTTAATGACTTATTTCCTTGGTATCGAAGTTATACAAGATAATGGAGGAATATTTATCTCTCAAGAAAATTATGCAAAGGAGGTTTTAAAGAAGTTTTCCATGGAAGATTGTCATCCTACAGATACACCTATTGAATATGGCACCAAGTTGACCAAGGAAGGTGAAGGTAAATACATTAATCCAACTTATTATAAAAGTCTAGTTGGATGTTTAAGGTATTTGACATGCACTTGACCTGATATACTATTTGGAGTTGGTTTAATAAGTAGATTTATGGAAGTTCCAAAGACATCTCATTTAAATGTTGCTAAAAGAATTTTGTGATATATCAAAGGAACAATTGAGTATGGAATGTTCTATTCATCATCTAAAAAGTTGGAGCTCATTGGATATAGTGACAGTGATTGGGCCGGGAGATACGATGATCGGAAGAGTACAACTGGATTTGTATTTTATTTTGGTGAAGCTACATTCACTTGGTCTTCAAAAAAACAACGGATCGTTGCTCTATCAAGTTGTGAAGCAGAATATATAGCAGCTTCTTCTAGTGTTTATCATGCAATATGGCTAAGAAGATTACTCCAAGAACTTCATATGCCACAGGAGAAGTCAACCAAGATTTATGTTGATAACAAATCAACTATTGCCTTAGCCAAGAATCCAGTCTATCATGAAAGATCGAAACATATCGATACAAGATTTCATTTCATAAGAGATCATATCAAAAATAAAGAAGTTGAGATACATCATGTCAAGACAAGTGAACAAGTGGCTAATATACTTACAAAACCTCTTAAATTTGAAATATTTCAACAACTTCGGAAGAAACTTGGCATGCTGGATGGAACAAGTTTAAGAGGAGAGAATGTTGGAATTAAACTTGTTCAAGTATCATAAAGAGGTTCATTTCATCAAAAGAAAGGTTCATTGTATCAAGTGGGAGAATCATTACATCAAGAAGAAAAAATGGATTAAAAGTCTATAGAAGAATAAGTCAAATTGGTTATTGGTTCTTGAAAGGATTTCTTGAAAGAGAATGATTCATCTTGAATATAATTAATATAATATATCTTTGGAGACTATATAAACCCCATATGTTGGGTCATGAGAGAGGAGAGTTTTTCTGAAATTGTAAAAGTACTTTTCTTGAGAGAAATATAGAAGATTGAAAGCTTGTCATACTCTTCCGCTATTTGATATCTCTATCCTCTCTTCCTATCAAAATCAACATATGTTCCTCGTTGCAAGCCATCAATGACATTGCAAATCATAGCCCCCTCTCAAATCTACCCTTATCCACTATGACTTTGACGTGCCCGCTCTTCCAACCACCGATGAGATCTATTTTAACGACTTCTCTTCCATCCACTAGAACTCTTGATCCAGTTACACCTCTCGAGCATTGAGGCTCTACTCTCAATATTGGTGATTTCTTTTTCAGCACCACATCAGCAATAGTCAGCACTAATATAATCTAATCTAATCTGATTTGAGCAAATCTGAACTGATCTATCTTAATCAAATAGTGCTTGGCCTCTTGTTGGTGTACGGTGAAAACTCCTCTATTTAGTGCAGCATCCATCTACATTCTACATTCATATCTTCTTCCTCTTCTAGCTCGAACACTCTTATGGTTATTCCTTAAGGGAATAATAGTTACTTTTAATCTAACGGACTCATTTCTATTAATCTGGCAACTTTGATCCCTTTCAAACTCTCTACAATTATGCATCTTAGCGAGCATAGTTCAATAGCATTCTTTTTTATATGATCTACTAAGTTATATTGAGTCCCTCAATTGTCTATTCAAATACTAAGATAACTAATCTTAATGGTAAATTCTAAAAACAATGTGGTATCATCTATTCAAGCCTTAATTATTGAATATCTGATTTTGATGATAAAATTAATTGATGAATTTATGAGAATAATATATTTATGAGATAAGTGATGTAAGAAAATATTTTAATTATAGAATCAGACTCGTGATGGGCCAGTTATTGAAGAGGAGAGTCAAACGCTGTGTCAAAATATAGTGTGTAAAAAATTGAACATCGACTCAGAGGATTGGTTAATATGCTAGAGATCGGATTTCGTGCTAAGATTTCGAACATGTTAGAAGGATCAGATATTGTATCAAAAAATTGAATGTTATGAGAAAGTTAACATGTCAGTGAAATATGCAACATGCCGAAGATAATGGCAATGTGTTAGAAGTTCAAACCAAATGCTAAAAGATTGGACGATGTGTCAAAAGAGTGTACAATATGCTGAAAGCTTTGTAAATTTGCTGGATATATGGTTGATTTATCAAGATCTTAATTGAGGTCATTTTGAGTCAATTTAACTCGATATTGGGTCGAAATAAAGTTCACTTGTTAAGAAAGCAATTGGCCTTCAAGTTGGGCTAAATAGGCCTATTAGAAGGCCAAACTGATAGCTTAAATTAGGCTTGGGCGGTAGTACCGCTATGTTATATACTTAGTTGATTTTTCCTAAGTCGTTTGGCACCATTGCATATCCATCCGCAAAGGTCAGCCTCCCTGAAACCTCTTTTGGTCCCACTTAGGACCTATAAAAATGAAAACGGGTTATAAAAAGTGTCCCACTTAGGATCCACAAGCAATCATTTTAGTAAACACTTCATAGCCAATGTAAATTACAAATAGACTTCACAACTTTGAACGGTTCCACAACAAAGGGTCTAAAATGGTCCACTATAGATTGAAATCCCCATAAGTGCCCACTTGACACAACCTTTGTTTGTAAGCCTAAGATGACTACTAAAACTAAAGAAAATGGAGCTGCTAAGCCTACTATCAGCCCTTTATATGCAGTACAAAGTATAAATAAAGCTGAAAGATATGGATATACATGAGCATTACATCAAACACCCCGTTTACAGTTTTTGTCCATGACATTCTTTCCTATTTATTCCTTCGACGTCATCGTCAAAGACTTTATAGATGCTGCATCTTCTCGCCTTTGATGAGTCTTCGATCTTCTACTTTAGTTGCAATGCGCCTCTTGGCTCCCAACTATACTCTGTCGTTGTTGTTGAGTAGTCAAACTTTGATCCGCCTTGCTGCTTCAACTTGTCAATGACTCTGACTCTGGTATGAGATCGGTTGAGTTATGCTAATCCTTGTTGTTTCCTGCGGATTTCCCAGATGAAGGAAAAGACTATATTTAGTATACACTAGTCTCTCTAATGTCTCATGTCGCTTGAACTAGGTGGATGCTTGTTGGAGCTTTAACGAGTATTGCCTCGCAGATTTTAAAGTTTTTGGGTCCTTCCTCCATACAATTTGTCCATCGATTCTTTTTTCACTTAGTTGTCATTTACAAGTAGGTTCATATCACTTTCACTTTTGATTGATATTCTATTAGAAAATAAAGTGGATAATATACTCTTAGTAGCACTAATCACCATTGGTGAGGATTTGACAACTATTGTCTTATATTCGATTTTTTCGAAGGGTCTTTGAATTTGTGTAGAGCTCCTATACTAGATAGAAAAGAGAATTGGGGTACTCAGTTTCGCCAATTCTCTTAAGAGTTAAGAAGGCAAAGGTACTAGTCATATGTGTCCTACAAACTAATCACATAAGTGATGACACGTGTGACTTGACATGCATTCTTTTCACTTATTATATTTTGATATTTTATCACTTTATATATATATATATATATATATATATATATATATATATATATATATATATATATATATATATATATATATATATATATATATTGTGATGTCCTTGGATCTGCGTAATGAGAATCGGATCGTGATGAGATCATGATAATGAGACCGATTCGCCTTTAAACACAAATCCTAAATAATCCCGGTCATAGGTTACTCGAGAGAGACATCAAGATAACCAGAAAGACTGGTGTATTGTATACCCATCCATATGATGGATGTAGCTAGTCTCATAGCTGCTCATGTCGGGACACTAGGGATACAATACAAGTGCTCATTAAGGAATGAGTTCACTGATTGATCTGCTTATGGAATGCTAGATGGTTAATTATGTCTTATTGTCAAATAGCGATTCCGTGGTCTCAGTGGTGTATCTGGTCCTTAGACTTAAGACACCAAGGATGTCCTGTATGAGTGTTCCACTCTTTGATACCGGACTTATAGGTTTGGATGTCCCAAATATAGCACAACCAGTCTTCGGGAGTAGTAATCAACCTTACGAGAGCTATTGAGTGTCGATAGAGGATCATTCACTCTTAGAGTCATGAGAGGAATGTCCCATATATTCATACTCAGACAAATCCCTAGCCAGGATCATTCGAATTGAGAGAGAAAGAGTTCTCCGGGAGAATCTGATTAGAGCAAGACTTGAGTAGAAACCGTATGGGTCTGACAGCACCATGCCTGGTATACGATCTCTAGGATATTAGATGGATAAGAGACTATAGGTACATGGTAACTAAGGACAAATAGGTCCAATGGATTGGATTCCCCTGTATTGTCTAGGGATTGCGGCGTAGTGGCCTAGTACGTTCGCAATCGATGAGTCAAGTGAATTATTATGGAGATAATAATTCACTGAGATAGAAAAAGTTCTGATAGGTATGACAAACGACCAGCTCAATATTGGGCCTAGAGGGTCACACACATATGGTAGGCATTGCGATGAGTATAGGTTTAGATATGAGATATCCGCCGGAGCCCTTATCTTATTGGATATCCAATAAACCCCTAAATTATTGGATCATATGAATGAGATCCAATAATAGCCCATGAGAGATTATTGGATAGAGATCCACTAATCTAAGAGGCTTGGGTAGTTGGATGGAGATCCAATACCCAATAAGGTAGGATCCATTAGGGTTAAGTTGATAGGGGACCTCTATAAATAGGAGGGAATTGGTAGTTCATAGGCTAGAGCCTTTGCTTGCCTCTCATATTCTCCTCCCCCTCTCCACCTCAAAGCAGGCTTAGAGTTTTGAGGAGCGTCATCGCAGCCCTATTATGCGGATCACCGTTAGAGAGGAGGGTGCTTGACCTCCTTCACCCTCTCCTAAAGATCTTTAAGGATTTAGGAATATACAATCTCCCTATGTAACATAATCTATTCTATACGCAGTTTTAAGTTTTATGGATTTTGCGCACCAATCTTCGCACGATGACAAACATATCTTTAGGAATTGGGGATTTTGTTTTCTATTCTTCCACTATGCATGTGATGTCGCCCCCAAGATTTCTCAATAAAAGGTTACTTGACTTTACTCCCCTCCTCGATGGTTGTACTCTGTGTATCGAGCTGATTACCAGCCTTCGTCCACTCTTTCCTCACACTTTTGGAGCACTCGAAGTGTTTGCACTCCTTGTGTTGAGTTAGCTACTATAATTCACTTTCTTAATGCCATCAAACTTTTGGAATGCAGGAAGTTTTCACCCAACTTGGAGAAAGTCTCTAGTAGTTTTGGTGCCTCTGAGATTGTACTATCTTCTCCATCATCTTTGCCTCATACTCATCTGAGTCACAAAGGTACATCACTGCATACTACCTACTTCGTTCCTTGGTCGAGCACTCTTATATCAACTCGAAGTCCTCCACTTTTGACTATCTTGATTAGAAGTTTATTGACACCAGTCTTACGAAATTTCTTAGCCTCTGCCCTTTAGCCTTGTCTTGGTACTTGGAGTTTGCCTCCGTATTCTCTACCTCCTTGACCCCTTTTATGAGCAAGCGCTCTCTCTCCATGAGAGCAAGGGATCTATGATTTTATGGAACTCCCGCTTCTGCGATACCATGGCGTTGCCATGCCTAGGGTCCTACTATCCATCGCCTTGCATCAGCATTCCTTTCTTCACGATCGGTAGATCTACCTCTATGGCACTATGGCACTCATCCGAGTCTACCTCCATTCTAACTAATGCTTGGTTTTCGGTAGCTAAATCCCTCTAGACTCGTTGTCGCTTCCTCGCCCCTTTCGATTCCCTGCTTCAACACCTTTGTGTTCTCCAAGCAGTTCCTTTTAGTTGATGGAAAGGCATACTATAACTCTCATGCATGGCCTCTACCATCATGTTATAGGGTTCGCATTGATTCTGTTCTTCTTAGCTTCCTTGGTAGTAATGTTCGCTTAGTTGGCCTTATCCTCTAACTAGCTGATAAGACCCTAAAGTCTTATCATCGCTCTGATACCAAATGATAAGACCCTAAAGTCTTATCGTCGCTTTAATACCAATTAATAAGATCCTACAGTCTTATCGTGGAAGAAAGGGGAGAAAAGGGAATGATTATGATCGCTTCGAGTGGATCGACCTCCTTGATCGCTTCGAGGGGATCGACCCTCCTTAATCATTTCGAGGGGATCGACCCTCCTTAATCACTTCAAGGGGATCGACTCTCCTTGATCACTTCGAGAGATCGATCTCCTAGGGTTTATCCACGAAGTGGAATAACATTTCATTGATTGATTTATTTATTTATTTCTTAAAGAAAGGGTTACATCACTATTTATAGAGTTCCACCCAGAGTTCATCATGACTTGAACTCTAATAATAAATGAATATTAAATAAACCTCTACTTGACTCTAAAAGATTGATTTTTGACTCTTTCACTCTATTTGTGCCTTCACGAGTCACTTCGAGTGTATGCCAAATATCAAATACAGTTTCATAAATCGAAACACGATTAAACTCGTTTTTATCAAGTGCACAAAATAAGGCATTCATAGCCTTTGCATTTAGAGCGAAAGTCTTTTCTCTAATTCATTCCAATTGATCATTAGAATAGAAGACTTTAAAAATCTATTTTCAATAATATTCCAAAGTTTAAAATCCATGGAAATAAGGAAGATCTCCATTCGGGTCTTCCAATAGGTGTAGTCCATCCCATTGAACATGAGCGGACATATAATAGAGTGACCATCTTGGTTTCTAGCATATGTCATCTCTCTTGGGTTTTAATCCAACTAAAAGTGAACCCGCTCTGATACCAATTGTTACGATTAAGAGCACTAAGAGTGGTGGGGGGTGAATTAGTGCAGCAGAAAACTTTTGTTAGTTAAAACGACTTTCATATGATGAAATCTGATTTCAATGAAAATCGTTTCAGAAAGATCTTTTAAGTTGAGAGCAAGCGGAAGTGTAGTTGATGTAAAACAATGAAGATAGTTTGCAGTTAAGATAAAGAGCAGAAAATAAATACAAACCGAGATTTAGAGTAGTTCGGTCGATCTTGACCTACATCTACTTTTGACTTCCTCCTTCGACGAGGTCACCGACGTCCACTAGAGGCCTTCCTTCAATAGACGAAGGTCAACCACCCTTTTATAGCTTTTCTCCTTTTGACGGGCTTAGGAGACAACCCTTACAAGTTTTCACTCATCTTTTGAATGATCAACACTTAGAAAGAAAGAGAGAGAAGAATTCTAGCTTTTATAACACTTTTAAACTCTTAAATACTCAGAAGTAAGCTTTTGGGTTTACCCTTTCATGCAAAAAGGGTGGGGTTTATATAGGCCCCAATTAGTTTGAATTTAGAGCTCAAAAGTGTCCATTCCTGGATTTCTAGGGTCCTAGCGGTACCACCACCATAACTGGGTGGTACTACCGCCTGTTATTTGTCACTAAGCGATACCACCACTCAGTCTGAGCAGTACTAATGTCTGATAGAGCTCAGAGATCGAGCTCTGGTGGTACCATCGCTTGACTAGGACGGTACCACCGCTGGCAGTAATAACTACCGGTAGTACCACCACTGGCAGTAATAACTACCGGTGGTACCACCGCCTAGAACTCCTGGGAGATCGAGTCTCCTGGGCGATGCCACCGCCAGCCAGAAATTCTGGGTCCGAATGGGCTGATCCATTCGGCCCAATTTGGGTCTAGCAAGGGCCCAATTGACCCTAGATTAAGTTGATGGGATCACCTCCCAACCCTAACTTAATCTATATGCTAACTATGACAATTAAGATATCAATACTACAGATCTTGTTTCGGTGCATCAATCGCTTCTTCCGGTGAGCTTCCGGCGAACTTCCGATGAACATTTGACGAACCCTCAGCAATGCTCTAGCGGACTCCCAGCAAACTCCTGAACTTGCGACAATTCTCTTGGCAAGTTTTGACGAGCTTCTTTGGCAAGCTCCTAGACTTCTCGGATTGTTTCCGTAGAATCTCCAACGACCATCCGGACTTCCGACGAACTCTCGAACCGCCAACGTGATCTTGGTCTTGACTTCGGCTTAACACTTGCTGCATGTGTTACTGCCATCGTAGTTAATCCTGCACACTTATCTCAACATACGGATTAAATAACCAAATGACAATTGACTTCATCATCAAAATCCGAGATTCAACAAGGAGGAGAAGGGGAGGAGAATATGAGAGGCAACCCAAAAAGCTCTAGCCTATGAACCATTGGTTCCCTTCTATTTATAAATTTCCCCTATCAACTTAACCCTAATGGATCCTGCCCTATTGGGTATTGGATCTCCATCCAACTATCCAAGCCTCTTAAATTAGTGGATCTCTATCTAATAATCTCTCATTGGCTCTTATTTGATCTCATCCATATGATCCAATAATTCATAGGCTTATTGGATATCCAATAAGATAGGGGCTCCAATGAATATCTCTTATTCGAACCTCTACTCATCGCAATGCTTACCATATTTGTGTGACCCTTTAGGCCTAATATCAGGTTGGTCGTGAGTCATACTTGTTAGAACTCCTTCTAGCTTAGTGAATTATTATCTTCATAATAATTCACTCGTCTCATCAATTACAGATGTATTAGGTCACTACGCTGTAGTCCCTAGAGGATACAGGAGAATCTAATTCATTAGACCTGTCTGTTCTCAGTTACCGTATACCTATAGTCACTCATCCATCTAATATCTCAAAGACCGTATACTGGGCATGGTACAATCAGACCCATACGATTTTTGCTCTAGTCTTGCTCTAATCGGATTCGCTTGGAGAACTCTTTCTCTCTCAATCTGAATGACCCTAGCTAGGGATTTGTCTGAGTAAGAACACATAAAATATTTCTCTCATAACACCGAGAGTAGATGGTCCTCTATTGACACTCAATAGTCCTCATAAGGTTGGCTACCACTCCCGATGACTAGTTGTGCTAGATCTGAAAACTCCAGACCTATAAGTCTGGTATCAAAGAATAGAGTACTCATACAGGACATCCTTGGTGTCTCAAGTCTAAGGACTAGATATATCACTAAGACTATGAAATCGCTGTCTGATAATAAGATATCATTAACCATTCAGTATTCTATAAGCGGATCAATCAGTGAACTCATTCTCCAATGAGCACCTATACTATATCCCTAGTATCCCCACGTGAGCAGTTATAAGACCAACTACATCAATCAAATAGATGGGTATATAGCACACTAGTCTGTTCGGTTATCTCGATATCTCTCTCGAGTAACCTATGACTAGGATTATTTAGTATCTATATTTAAATGTGAATCAGTGTCATTATCATAATCTCATCACGATCTGATTCTCATTGCATAGATCCGTGGATATCACAATATATTTAACAGGCAATATAAAGTGATAAAATACTAAATAATAATAAGCAAAAAGACTATGTGTCAAGTCACACGTGCTATCACTCACGTGATTGGCTTGCAGGGCACTTATAACTAGCACATATATCACTATGTATGAGTTCCAACCGCTCAATGGCTCTCTCTCCAGTTCCACTAAAAGGAGAATTGATCATTTTTCTACTAAGGCAAGGCTCATAAGTTGTATATGACTCATAGTCGAATAGATCTAAATATTTATCCTTTAGCAACTTTTGAATCCTTCCCTCGTAGATATGACCTAGCCTATAAAGTCACAGGTATGCACTATTCACCTCATATCGTTTCCTCTTGGATACACTTACATTTATGATATGTGGAGCAATGTATAGTATAAACAAACCATTATGTAATATTCCTCTCATGATAATCTCATCATCTAATATTATTAAACAACCATTATTCTCAAAAACTAATTTATATCCACTAACTATCAAATATGAAATGGAAATAATATTTTTGACAATAGCAAGAACAAAATAACATGCATCAAATTCAATAATAGCTCTACCAGGTAGATGTAGGGTGGCCTCGCCGATAACTACTATAGCAACTTTTTCTCCATTGACTATCTTGAGGTCCATCTCACCTTTTGCCAATCTCTTAGATCTTGCTAGAACCTGTAACGAATTACAAATGTGATAAGCACTACCAGTATCAAATACCTATGTGTTATCATAAGAGTTTGACAAATGAAGACTAATCATGAATGTACCTGAAGCTTATCTAAGCTTCTGTTTCGCTATCTAGTGCCCATCTTTATCGTGGTGGAAGTACTGGCCTTTATCCTTTGTTAGATCTTTCTTAGCAACCTTTACTTTACTCGGTCTGCCCTTGCCCTTCTCAAGAGACTTTTCTACCTTCCCTTTCTTTCTGGTCTCACCAGTATAGAGAACTGGCTTTTATTTCTTAAAAGTGCTCTCTACCTCCCTCAACATATTGAGGAGCTAAGGGAGAGTCAGCTCAAGCTTGTTCATATTAAAATTCATTATGAACTATGAAAAGGAATCTGGTAAAGACTAAAGCATAAGATCCATACACAGGTTATCCTCTAGGACCAATCCTAGACTTGTGAGTTTCTCTATCCACTCAATCATCTTTAGGTATAGTTTTGAATTGGTGCCCTCTCAGTCATCCTAGCGTGGAAGAGGCTCTTGGATATCTTGTATCATTGAGTTCTTCCATGTTCCTCAAATAATTTATGGACATATAGGAGAATGGATCTAGCATCCATCTTTTCATACTGTCTCTATAACTTAGGAGTCATTGAGCCTAATACATAACACTAAGCAAGAGTGGAGTCATCTATGTACTTTACATAGCGAGCGATCTCATCCTCTCTTGCCCCTTCCTCGGGCGTAAGCATTACTATATCAAGAACGTATGTGATTTTCTCTACCGTGAGAACAATTCTCAAGTTGCGAGTCAATCCATATAATTCAGACCAATGATATGGTTAACATCAAGTATGTCACATAAGGGATTTGAAAACGACATTTTATAAAAATAAAGATACAACAAAAATAAATAACATGCAGATTTTATAGAAAAAATAAATAAATAAGATATAAACTTCTATCTTAATCTACTCCTACTATTTTTCTGGTGAGTCACGCGACACCCTTAGCATGTGAAACGAAAGTCTCTAGTAGACTTCTAGTGGAGATCGAGATCCAAACATCATTTTAGTGTAGCCTCAAGGGACTCAACAATCACACTAAGCCCAAAAAGGTAGGCAACTCTTGCTAATCACAACTCCTTATGATTCCCATCATGTTCAGCCTCTGAACAATCATGGTCTCGAGGGACTCAACCAACCATGATGTTCGGTTAAGTTAACACCTTCATTATAAGATGAGTCTGATTTGATGATATACCATCGAGGGACTCGACCAAGTATACCATGTCCTCAGGTCACCAATGACATCTTTATGTTATAGGCAAGATAACGAATCGTGATATAGGTGAGACTCGAGGGACTCGACCAACTCAACCTATGTCGAGAATCGGTCCCTATTTATAACGATGGAAGGCCACGTGAGTTAATCTAATTGCCTCACATTTAACAACTTAATATTATCGTGAGAAGGGATTTTGATTCGATCTCCAAATGGAATGTGTCACACACATACATATTTAATATATATGTACATCGCATATAAATATATATACATATCTAGTAGATGTATAATCAATCATACATCACATGAGCAATCACACCAGATGATCATGAACCATAGCCTAATATGATTAAGCCCGAGCTAGTGAGCCTAATCACTCACATCAAGATCTATGTATACAGCGGTATATCTCCATGCCTTGTGATCGTCCATCTTGTCCTCATCGGTTCCGTCGGCATCTCGACACATCTTTATGCATTGCGATCGTCCATCTCGACCTCGTGGGTCCCACTATTGCTTCCACGCTCACGCTGTGCCTTCTCGTGTGATTATAACTTAATCATAGGCACGCAAGCTTGACAATAAACGAGAAATAAAATGGAGGCTCGTAGGCCCCAATAATAAAAATCACAAGTACACACATTACACGGTCCATGATCATCCGTCCACATCATACATCACATATACACATTATCATATAGGACTACTAGATAATAATAATTAATTAAACTATTTTAATTAATTATATGTAGTATTTTGGGAATCCTACCATAGGGTGCCCCACATGATGGGTTCCCCACATGGCAGGTAGTTCCTTCTTAAGCAAGGAAATTTTACTATATAGAGACTCCTCGAAAATTAGAAATCCTAGGCCATTGGACTGTCTTGCATAGCTAGGAAATCTTAGCCACTAAGGAGTCCCTTGCAACTAGGAAACTACGGCTGCAGGGCTGCCATGGCTGCAGGTGCCCCATGTAGCCAGAACTCCTAGCCGCTTGGGCAATCCTTGCAGCAAGGAAACCCTGGCTGCCAGGGGTGCCCCTTGCATTCAAGAAACCTGGCTATATGGGCTGCCATGCAGCAAGTTGAGGGCAGCCATGTTGCTCTCGTTCCTGCTACTTTTGGCCTGATCGAGAGCAGTAAATTGGAGCTTTCGGCCAATGCTACAAGCAACCTTCAGCCAATCCAAGGGGCAACAATAGTTGTTGCCCTTTTTTCCCCTTTTATGTCAACAAATTTGACATCAAAAGCCCTATCTAAAACATCTCTTAATAGCAAGAAAAGGTGCAGCACAGATTTTAAAACTATAACAAAAAAAATGTAACAATCGCACAAAATAATTTCAATGCAATTGAACACAACACACGTAGTTTAAAAGCCAATCTTTTGTATGACCAACCTAACTCTAATACCACTATTAGGAAATATAAGGTGACAAGCACAGTGAAAGAATAGAAAAATAAAATCTCAGAATTCCCACCGAAAAGAAGGTTTCATCGTCGTGTAAAAGTTGGTGTGCAAAAACCCATGAAACTGAAAAAATTGCATGTAAGAGAATTACCTAGGGAGATCGTATATCCCTAAAAATTAGCAAATCTATGGGCAAGGATAAAGATGGTCAATTGTCCTATTCTCTAATGGTGATCCACATGGTAGGAGCTATGACGATGCTCCTCAAATCGCTGCCCAAATCTCTTCCTCACGTGCACCATATAATCAAGAAGGTGCTACTCCTTCTTGCTATCCACACGCCCCAAATAGGGGCCATAGTATGAAGAGGGATAGAGGAGAATAGAAGGATGCAACAAAAAAGAACCTCTAGTTTATGGGTCTTTGGTTCCCTCTTATTTATATAGGCCCCTTTTCAACTTAACCCTAATAGATCCTACTATATTAGGTACTGGATCTTCATCCAACTATCCAAGTCTCTTAGATTAGTGGGTCTCTACCCAATAATCTCTTATTAGCTCTTATTGGATCTCATCCATAGAATCCAATAATTCAGGGGCTTGTTGGATATCCAATAAGATAGGGGCTTCAATGGATATCTCATATCCGAACCTTTACTCGTCGCAACGCCTACCATATGTGTGTGACCCTCTATGCCCAATATCGAGCTAGTTGTGAGTCATACTTATCAGAACTCCTTCTGGCTCAGTGAATTATTATCTCCATAATAATTCACTTGACTCATCGATTGCGGACGTACTAGGCCACTACGTTGTAGTCCCCAAATGATATAGAGAAATCCAATTCTTTGGATCTATCTATCCTTAGTTACCACGTACCTATAATCTCTCATCCATCTAATATCCCAGAGACCATATACCGAGCATGGTGCTATTAGGCCTATATAGTTTCTACACAAGTCTCACCCTAATCGGATTCTCCCGAAGAACTATTTTTCTCTCGATACGAATGACCCTAGCTAGGGATTTGTCTGAGTAAGAATACATAAAATATTCCTCTTATGACACTGAGAGTGGATAATCTTCTATCGACACTCAATAGCCCTAGTAAGATTAGCTACCGCTCTCGATGATCGTTTGTGCTAGATCTGAAACCTCCACACCTATAAGTCAAGTATCAAAAAGTGGACTAGATATCCTTAATGTCTTAAGTCTAAGGACCATATACACCACTAGGACAACAGAATCACTATTTGATAATAAGGTATCATCAACCATCTAACATTCCGTGAGCGGATTGATCAGTGAACTCATTCTCCAATGAGTACCTATACTATATCACTAGTGTCCCCACATGAGCAACTATGAGACCAGCTACATCTATCATATAGATGGGTAAACAACACACAAGTTTGTTTGGTTATCTCGATGTCCCTCTTGAATAACCTATGACTTGGATTATTTAGGATCTATGTTTTAAAGGTGAATTGGTCTTATTATCGTAATCTCACGATTTGATTCTCATTGCATAGATCCATGGATATCACAATATATTCATGCAATAGGCAATATAAAGTGATAAAATACTGAATAATAATAATAATTGATAAAAAACTGTGTCAAGTCACACGTGCCATCACTCACGTGATTGGCTTGCAGGGCACCTATGACTGGCAAATATGACATGATTGATTTTTTCTGAACTTAAATTTAAGACTAATTTTGAAAAAATATTATTTTGAATTCAAGTTCATCGTATTTTTAAGATGACATATAAATAGGGATAGTCTTGTTAAGACCCCGTTATCAATTGATCTCTCGATGTCCACAACTTGAACTTATCTTTCATGATATAATATTGAGATCCTTCATATACAATGATATTAAAGTAATTTTTATTTTTACATAATTAAAATATTGATATAAAAGGAGAGAAGTAGTACCATGACACTATGGTATCGCTATATTTTTTTTACTGATGACAAAGGGGGAGAAATAGTAACTCATGGTATTTTTGTTAATAAAGGGAGAGAAGCATTTTTTTTTTATTAATCAAGAGGAAGAAGTGGTGACACATGTTTGATTTATGCAAAGGGAGAGTTATGAGATCTTATATTTTTTTATTATGAATGTTTGATTTATGCAAATGGTTAATTTATAGGTATATTTTGATTGGTAATTATTGAAATAAAAAACTTAAAATGATTATGGTTATATTTTGAAATTTGAAACTTGATTGACCATTAATTTTTGGGCTAGAATAATTGAATTATAATATCGATAAGATTAAATTTCTTTCAACTTGAATTCAGTATATGCATGTAAATGGATATATGATCATTTGAGTAAGTTTCTCATAATATTTTAAAATGATAAATAGATAGGAGAGTCTTGTTAAAATACATCATCAATTGGTTGTCATCATAAAAAAAAGGAAAGATTGTTGAATACCAGATTTTGATGAAGAAACTAATCAATGAATTTATTAGACTAAATATATTTTTGAGATAAGTGATACAACAAATACTTCAATCATGGACTTGGATCACTAAAGGGCCAACTATCGAGTAGAAGAGTTCGATGTTGCACTGAAAAATGATTGAAAGTCAACATGCTAGTGGAATAGGTGATATATTAACGGAAAGGATGATGTGGAAGGTTTGGATGAAGTGTCAAAAGAATGGATGACATGCTGGAATAATGTACAACGTGTTGAAAGCTTCGTTAATATGTCATATACAAGGTTGATTTATCAAAGTCTTGATCGAGGTCATTATGGGTCAGTTTGAGTTGGTCTTGGGCTGAAACTATGCCAACTTGTCAAGAAAGTTATTAAGCTTGACCTATGGCTAAATTGGGCCTATTAGAATGCCAAATCGATGGCCTAAACTAGGCTTAGGGGTAGTACCACTAGCCCCAAGCGGTAGTATCGCCTAAGTCAGCCAAAAAGCATTGTTTGTGCTTTTTCGACATTTTTGACGGTGGTATCGCCCATCCCGGCGGGCGGTGGCAATACTACCTAGGACAATGGTAGTATCGCTAGAGCTCCTATTTTCCACCTAGTTGTAGTTGTAGTACCGTTTACTGTTGATGGTAATATCGTCTATACCTCGAAATTTTAGGGATTTAAATTTTTGACTTCATTCTTGAAGCCTTTTGGGACCTATAAATACTCCACTTAGGTTTGATTGATGGAATATCTATTTCTAAGAAAAAAAGGTATTGTAAACTCTTATTTGGAGCATAGTTTGAGTCTCCTCCTCCTCTTGAGTTTGTAATAATTTTAAGTTATATGAGGTGAGAGATTTTATGTATAAAGAGTGTGTGAAGGTTATCTCCTCGGCTTGAAAAAGGAGAAAATTATAATAATGGTAATTGATCTATACTTATTAGAAAGAAGATTGATAGTGAAAGCTTGTGATTTTGAGGGAAAAGAAATAAAAAATAGACATAGGTTGGAAAGACAGAACCATTCCAAATTGATTTGCCTCTCTTTACTTGTCTTTTACTTGTATTCTCTTTACTTGCAACTTTAACTTGATTAATTGAGTTTTTAAAATGTGTTGATTTATCGATTGAGTTTTAAAATTGGTTAAAAATATTATTGTACTAATTCACTCTTCTTCTTGTCAGGATCGGAGTGGCACTAAGAGGAGGGGGTGAATTAGTGCAGTGGATTAAAATGTCAATTTTGGAAAATCTTTCGTATGATAAAAACCGAACGTGGAAGTGCTTAACTTGAAAGCGTGTTCGTAAAGGTGTGCAGCAAAAGTAACGAGGAAGTAAAGCATATATGAAGGTTTGCAGTAAGGTAAATAGCAATAACTAAATGCAAACCAGAGAACACACCAATTTTATAGTGGTTCGGTCAAATGACCTACATCCACTTACGAAGCCTTCTTCGATGAGGCTCCCAACTTCCACTAGCAAATCACTTTGAAGAGGAAGGACAAATACCCCTCTTACAACCTTTTACAAGTGGTTCACACTCTTACAAATTCTTGAATAGAAAGAAGGAGGTGAACACTCAAGCAATTGAAGATAAGACTTGCTAAAGACTTTGCTAAGGCTTTATCTCAATCTCTAACTTCTCAAAGGTTGTACTCTCAGTTGAGAATTGAGGGGTATTTATAGGCCCCAAGAGGATTCAAATTTGGGCTCCAAATTTTGAATTCTCTTGGGTTTCCGAGGCTGGCAATGCCACCGCCTATCGGTGGCGGTGCCACCGCCTGTCAATGTCTGACACTGACAGTGTACTAGCGGTGCCACCGCTTAGTCCAACGGTGCCACCGCTCGGTTCTCGGGTTATAGGCGGTGCCACCGCCTACACTATTTCAGCTCACTGGTTGGGCGCTAAACTTGGCCCAAACCAATCCGAACTCGGGCCCAATTGGCCCATACTTGGGTTATAGGATTAACACCTAATCCTAACCCTAATTAACATGCTAACTACGAATTTAAAGACATTTCCTAAGCTATTACAAAGTCCGCAAGTCAAAACTTCTTCCGGCGAGCTTCCGACGAACTTTTAGTAGTCTTCCGATAAACTCTCGGAAACCATTCTGCAGACTCCCGACAAGCTCCTAGACTTCACGATTTGATCTTGGTGAGTTCCAACGAGCTTCTTCGGCAAGCTCCGATCTTTCTCGGTGAGCTCCGCGAACTTCCAACGAACTTTCCGATGAGCTTCCGAAAAACCCTTCAGCAAGCTCCCTACTCATTCTCAGCTAGTTCCAGCAGCATTCTCGACGAACCTTCGGACTTCCGTCGAACTCTCGAACTCGCAACGAATCCTTCGCGCTTGACTCTGACACTTTGTTTTGCTTTATGTCTTCATCGTTATCATAGTTAATCCTGCACACACAAGCCAAAACTCTACTCTGATCTAGACAATTATTACAATGCAAATTGACATTCTGTTGCCCGGCACGTCATTGGTTGGCACTTCATCTGATTCTTCAGCGCATCGTCCTCTCTTGCGGCTTGTTGCCAAATCGGCAGTTGACCCCCGCAACCCCGATATCCTTGGCGCAGTTCCGCTCTCCTTGGCCCGATGCCCGACGTCTGAAGCGTTCTGCCGTCCAATATCCTGACATGATCTCCTCCATCGCAACGTCAATTCCTCCTGCTTTAATTGTCTCATCCTAATCAAAGCATCCTGCATCACTCAAAACGTAGATTAAATCGTAAACACATATCAAGTGGTTTCATCATCAAAATACGAGATTCAACAATCTCCCCCTTTTTGATGATGACAACCACTTGATGACGGAGTTAACCTTAACTTCCGGAGTTTAAACAAACTCCCCCTATCAATATGGCTTATTAATAGAAACTCTTGGATTCAAGAATCCAAGCAACATGTCATCATAAACTTATGCATAACATGTCATGTTATCATACTTCTCCCCCTTTGTCATCAACAAAAAGGAGAAGTTCCTACTCTTATGTGTTTAGAGATAAAAAGTTCCATACAAAAACATAGTATCAAATTTTATCATCATGCAATCTAGCAATTAAAGATGTGTAAGTTTAGCATGTTTGCTTTTCTTGAGAGAACAACTAATTGCTTCTCTTTAGACTATAAGCTAGCAATTTTCATGATATGCAAGTTTTAAGCTAGCAAATTTTTGCTTCCTTTGTAATGTTTGAGCTAGCAATTTTACTTCCGTAACAAGTTAGCATATTTTGTATTTTGAGATAGGCAAGATAGCATATTTGCTTTTTTTGAGATAGCAACTCTTTTGAGATAGTGATCTTAGCAAATTTTACATCATGCAAGGTAGCAAATTTTTGTGATGTTCAAGATAGTAAGTTCTTTCTTCTCTTTTGAGAAATGCTATTTTCGCTTCCTTTACAAAGTGCAAGCTAGCAAAGTGTTTGAAAAAGTGAGCAAGTTTTGCAACATACAAGCTAGTAAAAATTTTGAAAGCAAATACAAGATAGCTTTCTTGTTGAAGTGTGTAAGCTATCGATTCTTGCTTCCTATTGTAATGTGCAGGTTGCAAGTCTTGCTTCTTGAGATAGGCAAGATAGTGATGTTCAAGAAGACAACTTTTGCTTCTTGAAATAAGAAGTTAGCAATCTTTGCTACTTAAGATAGGCAAGCTAGCAATCAAGTTTTTGCATCTTCTTGACTTGTGCAAGCTAGCTATCTCCCCCTTTGTCATTGTCAAAAAGAAGGGAAGACCCTTTACATCAATTATGATAAAGGTAAAAATCAATCTTATTTGTGCATCATCATATTTTCAAATTAGAATATGCATATTTTCAAAAACCTTATATTTATTCATGCACGATATTGAATAAATCGATCAACATTATGAGGATATCATACATGATACTAAAATTTTTAACTATTTGTCAACATTTTGATCATGATACCAAACATTCATCATTTAGAGTATTCATGATACAAAACATTAAATCAATATTTATAATACATCATTTTTGCAACAACTCATAGTATTTTAAATCATGATTTACATCATATGTAATACATCACATCATAATTAGAAAGCACAAGTATTGCATACATCATTGCAAATAATAAATGTTTCATATCATGATGGTATCAATTTGTCAAATTATATCCTACCATGCATGATCAAAACTTCTCCCCATTTGTATATCATGCATAATTTCATTTCATCACATTAGGAGTATCAAGAGAAATTAATTGGGTGATGAGATAAATATTTCACGAATACATGGAATTATATAAAAAATCATATCATAAGTGTTTCATACATTCATATCATCACATGAAGGAATATAAACAAAAATTAATGATGAGATATTACTTCATGAATACAATAAAATTCATATAGCATATCATGGTTTATTAGAATTAGTCTTCCTTTTGGTGAATAGCAAAAAGAATAGTAGGAGAGCAAGATCTCAATTCATGCACATCAAATATTCAATCATCAAAATCATGATTCATCTAGAAAATTCTCCTCTTTAAATATTCAAAGAGAGAATCATGATGTACATTCTTGGTTTACATAAAGTTTGAAAACATAATTATCAAGATCATGAATACTAAAAGACTATGAAACATTTCGACAAATCTCCTTTTAAATAGAAAACAATCTTCATTCATAAAGGATTTCATGTTATAAATTTCAAGAGATCAAGATCGCGATTTCGATAAAAAATTATTCAAATTTAAATCATCAAAATTCAAGAGATTCACAAAGATGATACAAATGGATTCATCAAAATCAATAAGATTGAGCAAAATAATTTTCAAGAATGTTTTCCTCTTTTCGATTATTTCAAAACATATGATTTTGTTTCATTTATACCAAATAAAAATATGTATCATGTTTAAAACCGAAAAAGTAAGATTTATTACAACAAAGATCAATAAGGTACTTTCATTATGGTAAAAATCAATAATCCATAAATCGTAAGATTCATCATGCATAATTTCGAAATTTATTAAGCATGATCAATATGCATGACACTAAAACATGGTTTCAAAATGTTTAATATTTTTATTATATAATTTCATCATTATGCATCATTATATATAACTTTACAATGTCAAATCATAGTATTAAAATATTAATATTTTTATTACAACTTTATGCATCATTAAGTATATAATTGTCAAGCATGACACTTCACTATTTCGTATAAGCATGCCTATTTTATTTATGTCAAATCAAAACATACATCATTTTTTAAAGCCACTTT